>JBBDGP010004186.1:0-272500 GCA_037952835.1 Lithobates septentrionalis
TTCTGTTGGTGCTACATCCACACCCTGACTTGCTGCAGACTGTACTGGGGAAGATGGTGGCATGCAAGCCTGGGGACAGGCATCTGGTGAACTTGCAATTCTAGTATGCCCTTGCCCTTCATCACCTCCCAATACATTCTCTTCCCCAGGGGAAAAACCAGCTGCTGGACTGGGTACCAGCAATGCCTGCAGCAGTACATCTTCTCCCTCACAACCACTGCCTTCCGAGGATTGGAATAGGGGGGGTGTAAAGCCAGGAGCATTGGGCCTGTTTTCATCATCTGAAAGAGAGGAATTAGGCATTGTAAATACATATACATAAATATAAATAAAATTGAATATATACTAAAAGCATTACATTTTATTCTTATGGTAACATACACTTATCAAATACTTAAACATTAAAAGCTTGATTAGTTTTATGTTTAACAGTATTCATACATATCTTTTGTGTTCATGTCAGTTACTCACCGCCAGAATGCTCATCTTCTCCTATTTGAAGGGGTATTTCTTGTGTGGATGCAACTGATGGATCTGGAAAACATGAATCGAAATAAAAAAGTAAGTATAATTAGAACAATGACATTTGATGCTTTTTCAACTTATTGAAATACCTCAGAAAATCTTTAAAAGAGAAGTATATTTTGTTTTTTCAGATTTATACTTACCTAGGTGGATGCTGCATCTCTGCCCCAGTGCCTCCAACACTGAGAACCAAGCGATTGAACACTGCCGATCGCTCGGTTTTCACAGCTCCCTGAGCAAAGAGCTGGTGACTGGCAGTCAGTGGCTCTCTGTTGTGCCCGCCCCCCCTGCGCTCATCCACCCATTAATACTTACATGAGATCCATTATGGTCCAGCGCTGTACCAGAAAGCAGTGGCTCTACACTATGTCCCTCTTCACAGGGATGTTCAATAGCTGGCTCCCGCTGCTATCAAACTATATAACAACAGAAGGTGAGGTGAAAACGTGCACCGCTGTCTGCTTGTATGATTGCAGGCAGCGTGGCTCTGGACCAAGACCACACAGGCACCAACATAAGAGATAGCTTCCTATGGGGCACTCTCTAAAGTGTGTTACATGATTCATTTCCCCAGAATAAATAAATGTAAGATCTTTAGTCTCCATTTCATATTGTAAGCATATATTCCCCAAAGAGTGAATTTTAGATGCCTCTGCAAGGAAAAAGAAAAATCTAGACCAGGGTGGCTTTTGACTACTGTGTTAAAAGTTGGAGTTGCAGAAATGAATGAAGATGTTAACATTTCCTTGCAAACATATAACCAAAGCACTTTTTTGTGAGTAGGCTGTGGAACATAGCAAGACACTTCCAGACTAAATCTGGATACTACAAACTATACAACTTTTGTTGTTTGTTTTCCTTTGGATTTACTTTTAACTATGTAGTGCTAGTGCCTGCCAGATTGCATACACATTGAAAGTGTTTAGGTTGGACCTCATATTATATGGTTTCTAAAACTAAAGGAAAAAAATCTAAAGAATATTGTATAGTGTGTATCCAGCTTTAGTTGACCTTTGCAAAATCTGAACTACTTTCCATGCACAGTGAGCCATTCATTGTCTGAGAAGAGTCTGCATTGCTGACACTTTCAAGCACTGAATTGAGGGCAGGATAGTCATCAGGCGCCTAAAATGCAGATGAAGGCAGATGTAGGAATTCTACCTTCTGAGCAAGACAATAGCCTAGTGAGTTCAAGGTAAAGGGAACATTTGTTTCAAAACTTTTTTTCATATTACATTGCAAAAAGGGTCTTCAGACTTTCATCATTCAGAATACTAATAAAACTGTTATTGTGGATTACATGTTGATTGAATGCTATCTATCATTTATACTTTTTCATAGGTACCTACCAGAATAGGCTTCTGATGTCTTTGCCGGAGAGATTTTCTCTGCCGCTGACGCTGCTGTAGCATCTGAAAACCATTAACAAACAACAAGATGTAAGTGTACTGTGCATGGATAGTGACTTCAGATAATTTTCAATATGTTTTTGAAAAAAAATCACACAACATTCCTTAGACAAGTGATTGATAGGTATATGAGTGATGTGTGCATTCGAATAATGGAAGGGGTTGTGTTTTTTTTTTTGTTTTTTTAGGTAAATCCAGTGTGGAATGATGGAATGATAATGGCATTTCCTGCTAGTTTTTATTGCTAGCTGGAGTACTAACATTCCAAAATAGTGGCCCGCTCTTTATCTGTGCTATCAAAATGAGGCATCCGGCTTTCTGTTAAAGACAGAACAATGGAGTCAAGGTAAGCTTGAAGAATACAGTGACACATTTTAATATCACATTAACATTTACATCTTGCTGTAATATTTTCTATAATTGCATTAATAGTGGTTCTGCAGCCTACATTTTTTGTTCACTGAATGCATCCTATGTATAGGGGCAAAAAACAATGTTAAAGTAGTGATAAAGGCAGAAGGTGCATTCTTTGCATTAAGATAAAAAATCTTCTGTGTGTAGCAACCCCCCTAATACTTATCTGAGCCCCATCTCTGTCCAGCAATGTCCACGTGTCCCTAGGCCATCCGGGACTCTCCCTACTGATTGGCTGAGACACAGCAACAGCGCCATTGGCTCCAGTGGCTGTCAAAATCAGTTAGACAATCAGGTGAGAGAGTTGGCAGGGCCAAATGGCAGCTCCATGTCTGAATGGATACAGGGAGCCACAGCTCGGCTCGGGTGCCCCCATAGCAAGTTGCTTACTTTGGGGGCACTCAACAGGAGGGAGGGATCAGGAGCACAGTAGAGGGACCTGAGAAGAAGAGGATTCAGACTGCCCTGTGCATATCCACTGCAATAGAGCAGGTAAGTATAACATGTTTGTTTTTTGTTTTTTTTAACAGACTTTAGAATCACTTTAATGAAATCCCCCCCTTAACCACCACCCTGGTACTTTACTGATAGGACTTCACATACGCAATCCTGCGCTGGAACAGAGAGCAGTGGCACAGGCTCTCTCTGCTCAGTCCCTCTTCATGTAGAAGATTGATATCACAAATAGTGAGCCATTGACTCACTCAACTGTCATTCCAACTCTGTGAGGGGGAAGCTTTGGGGCAGAACCATGACACACTGTCTGCGTGTATGGATCCTTCTGACATTGCCTATGTGGAATGTGTAGAGGATGATGTGTGTGTCCTCTCTCTTTTTATCAGATTCAAATGGTTGTTTACTTACGCTGGGGAATGATGGTCTGCCTCTTTTCTGCACAGCCTTCTGAACTACCAATACGGCTTTCTGTTAAAGAAGGATGAAAAGAGTCAAGGTAATGTTGGACACTAGATTTAAAGTCTTCTTCTTATGATAGTAATGTCATTTTTTTTTTTTCAATGACATACTTTAGAAAACTATTTACAAGGGGTTATCCATTAAAAATGAATAATGAAACATGGGTATGGACGCAAGCAGCTAGGCCCACATCGATGTAGAAAATCTGCCTTCCCAAGTTCCCAGCAAAACAGGAGCCCGCTGAGTCCCAGGGGAAGGGGTAAATCCTTTCAACATGGGTTGGTCTTTTACTAGGGAACAGTGTCTACACACTATCAGCATTCAGCATACTAGAGCAGGAAAATTATGTAAATGTGTAATCCATGTTCTCTATTGCATACATTTTTTCTTTGTAGTAGGTACTCACTAGAAGATGCTTGTGAGGTTCTTTGGGCCAGGAATGATGCAGATGTTCTTGCTGCAGATGTTTTTTTTATAGCTGGAAAATAGACATACATTGCAACATAGCAAAGTTTAAGTATCATTTGGCTGGATGCTAATAACATCAGATGATTTAAAAAGTGTTACAGATATATAACAGATAATTCTCAATTTCACAAAAAACAAAAAGAGTTCATAAGGACTTTTTATTCAATTGTGAAGTGAGGTATATGCATTAGGTGTGTCCAAATTTTGATAGTTGTTTATGGCCTTTGTTAATGTTTATTCTAGCGTAGAAGGTGTAGATGTTGATGATATGCAAATCCACAGCTTTATTACTTACTCTGAGGAGGAATGAGCCACTGCTTTATCCCTGCCAATGAATTCAAACGATAAAGGCTCTCTGTTAAGAAAAAATGAAAAGCTAATATTGTAGATAGAGTAAACTTTTTGGGATATACACCTAAAAATGTACTTTTTTGGTTTAATATTAATGAAGAAAAAAAAGAAACTGTACAGTGTTTTTTAAAGCTTAGCTTTCTTTTTTTTTATCTTACTTCATTCTACCTATCAAGTTTAACCCTTAAAATAAATAGGTTAATGAGATTACTCCCTCTGCATACTCCAGTTTTAATTTCTTGAGCCCCATTGCAATCCAAGCAACCACCTAGTGATTGGGGGACAATCACTGAGAAGGATGACTTGGGAGCAACAGTGGTGGAAACCAGAGAGGAGGATTGGGGCCACTCCATGCACTTTTTTTCCATATCAGTTGAAGATTTATTCCATCCATTCACAAAAGACATGCTTAGTATTTTTTTAAAGGAGAACAGTCTACTGACACTTTCAGCCACTAAATAGACAGCAGTATGATCAGGGTTGCAAACTTCAGAAGAACCCAAATGTAGTATATCTGCCTTCAAAGCTAACCAGCAGACTGTAGAGTACCAGGTAAGGGGGATAATAGTTCCTATTCTGAGTGGTTTGTCATTTCAGCATAGAACTGGCCCTGAATACTATCAGCATAGTAGCATACCACGTTTTGTTGTACAACAAAAATTGTTAAATAAATATTCAACAGTGCAAAACATTTCTATTGGTTTTAGGTACTTACCAGAATGGGCAGGTGCTCGACTTGGGCCCGGGAGAGAGGAACCTTGGCATGCAGATGATGGACCTGGGCAACAGGAAAACAAAGCAAAAAGTGAGGCTTATGTACAAGACCTACTGTCTGCTAGTATGGCAGCTGCAATCAACAGAAATTCCACATGAGCATCCCTGTAAGAACCACCTAGTTATTGAGGGCAATCACTGAAAATGATGAATTAGAAGCAACAGTTGTGGACACCAGAGGAGGATTGGGGCCACTCCATTCATTTTTTTTCATATTAGTTGAAGGTTGAATTCATCTACAGTGGAACCTCGGATTGCGAGTAACACGGTTAACAAGCGTTTCGCAATACGAGCACTGTATTTTGAAAAATCCGAACTCAGTTTGCGAGTGTTGTCTCGCAAAACCAGCAGGATTCAGGCCAAAGCAGTGTGCAGTACCACGTTTGGCCTGAGGTGGGGGGGCGCCGGAGCCAAACGGAGCCAAATGGCGCCGTTCGGAAATGCTCGGAAAGACTATGTTCCTGAGCCTGAGGTTTGCCGAGGTCAGACGAGCTGTCCTCGGGCCTTTCCGGCTGTTTCCGAGGCTCTCCGGCACCCCCCGCCTCTGGCCACATGCGGTATTGCATGCCATTGAAGTCAATGCGGAACAAATTATTTTCGTTTCCATTAACTTCTATGGGGAAACTCACTTTGATATGCGAGTACTTTGGATTACGAGCATTCTCCTGGAACAGATTATGCTCGTAATCCAAGGTTCCACTGTATTTGCAAATGACTGCCTTAGTATATTTAAAGGAGAACAATCTACTGACACTCTCAGCCACTAAATAGACAGCAGTATCATCAGGGTTGCAAACTTCAGAAGAACCCAAATGTAGTATATCTGCCTTCAAAGCTAACCAGCAGACTGTAGAGTACCAGGTAAGGGGGATAATAGTTCCTATTCTGAGTGGTTTGTCATTTCAGCAGAGAACTGGCCCTGAATACTATCAGCATAGTAGCATACCACGTTTTGTTGTACAACAAAAATTGTTAAATAAATATTCAACAGTGCAAAACATTTCTATTGGTTTTAGGTACTTACCAGAATGGGCAGGTGCTCGACTTGGGCCCGGGAGAGAGGAACCTTGACATGCAGACGATGGACCTGGGCAACAGGAAAACAAAGCAAAAAGTGAGACTTATGGACAAGACCTACTGTCTGCTAGTATGGCAGCTGCAATCAACAGAAATTCCACATGAGCATCCCTGTAAGAACAACCTAGTTATTGGGGGCAATCACAGAAGATGATGACTTAGAAGCAACAGCTACTTAAAAGACAGCAGTATTTTTATAAGGGTTGTAAACTGCAGAAGAACCAAAATGTAGTATATCTGCCTAAACAGCAGACTGTAGAGTCCCAGGTAATGGAGATAATAGTTCTTATTCTGAGCAATTTGTCATTTAAGCAGAGAACTGGGCCTGAATACTATCAGCATCGTAGCATACTACTGTTGTAAAACAAAAACTGTTAAATAAATGTTTAACGGTGCTTATTTTTCGGTTTAAGGTACTCACCAGAAAGAGCAAGTGCCCGACTTGGGCCCAGGGGTGAGGGAACTTGCCATGCGGATGATGGACCTGAACAACAGGGAAATAAAGCAAAATGTGAGTCTCTCACGTATAGTCATTATTTGAATAATGAGCTTGAGAAATAGAAATGTTAATGATATAATGAATATGATATCTTTCATTTTACTCACCAGCTTTCAGCCGCTTGCTGGGCCTGTGCACCTCAGTCTCCTGCTGAGCATCAGATGCCGTCTCTGACATGAGCTTCAAGTAAAAGATCTCTTGCCAGTTATTTAATTGCAGCTTACATCCAGTGCCCTGCTTCTCTATTTGCTTAATAACTGCAGCTTTGCAATCATAATATCTGTAAACAAAATAATGCAGCATTACTACTTTAGCATCACCCAATTACATTTTGACTAGACTTTTACAACAATAAAAACTTTTTTTTCAAATTATCAAGTTATCTTATTGGTACATGTACACAGGATCCCTCATCTCTCCTCTATGTTATCTTATCGGTACATGTACACAGGGTTGTCTATAGTCGTTTCTAGGCAGTTGAGTTTAGAAATTTTTTGGGGGGGAAAACAAAAAAAATGCATTCTGGATGGATGTTCAGAGGCATTTGAAATGCAAAACACCTGTAACAGCTTATAAATGCAATAACTAGTGTTTAGCCACGTTTCGTTTACAGGTGTTTTTGATGGAGATACAATTTTGACCATTTGAATAAAACGTTCCTAAGCAAAAACGAGGCTAAATGCGACTAAACGCAGTATGTAAATGCGGCAAAATGTACGTTTTTAAATGTTGGTTACTATCTGTCAAGTTAAATAGTTCAGGAGAGGTTTCAAAATGTCCTGTGTACATTAAGCATTAGCTGGTACAAACACACAAGGTGACGCACACAAGTTACAGTGGCAACTAAAGGTCCATTTCCCACATCTGTGGATTTAAAATTGCAATTAGTGTCTGTGTATAAATAGTCAATGAGTTCGTAGCTCTCACATGGATACACTGAGCAGGCTAGATACCAAGCCACGGGGAGCAGAAAATAACTGTGTAACAATGTGATGTAACTTTAGAAGAATGGAAAAAGGATATAAAATGATATCCAAAGCCTTGAATACGCCAGTCAGTACTATTCGATCACTTATTAAGAAGTGTAAAATTTGGGGATCTCTTGATTGTTATCAGAAAATACTGGCAGCCATTTTTCATTCTTCTACACAAAAGCTGCGCATCTTGGACTTTCCAGGAAGACAATGACCCGGCTGACCCTCCAATGATTACAGCAGAAAAAAGCAAAGGTTCTGGAGTGGCCATCACAGTCTCCTGACCTTAAAGCGGTTGTATACCTGCACATGTAAAAAAAAAAAAAAAAGACCCTGTAAGGCAAAGGCATAATGAGCTACTAGCTCATTATGAAATACTTACCTTAGAACGAGGCCCCTGTATCGCAGCCCAGTCCACGCCTAGGGAGCTGATTTTGCCCTGTGCGTTTCTTTCGGGTTAGTGGCTCTGGTGTTGTTAGTGGCCGGAGCCGCGATGACATCACACCCGCATATGCGTGCGGGAGTCTTCTTCCCGGCAAGGTCCGGCAGCGTCTGCTGGGCCTTCAGCCGGGCATTCAGAGCTCATGCGCCGCTGATGTTAGTGGCTGCATGCAAAGTGAATATCTCTTAAGCCGTGCAGGTTTAGGAGATATTCATTTTACCTACAGGTAAGCCTTATTATAGGCTTACCTGTAGGCACAAATTAAAAATAAGGGTATAGACATTCACCCTGCATTCAGTCGCTGACATCAGAAGCACATGCACTCTGAAGGTCCGGCGTACCGTGACGGAACTTCAGCGCTCCTTGCTGGAAAAGAGGGCTCGGGAGTACTTACAGCGCTGGAGCCTGCGAACAGGGATAAAAACCTAAGGGAATATCTCAGCCCCTGCAGCAGCACCCGGTCACCATTCTAAGGTAAGCATTTCATAATGTGCTAGTATGCGATGCTACTATAGGCCAAGGGTATGGAAACTTTTGAGTACACAACTGTGGATTGATAGATGGGGAGAGAGAGAGAAAGAGAGAGAGAGAGAGAGAGAGAAAAAGAGAGAGAGAGAGAGAGAGAGAGAGAGAGCTGTGGCATATATAAGTTATGGCAGCCATAGCAAGGGGGGGCGGCAAAAAAGCTACCCCCCGCATGAAAAAACCCCCACCCTTCCTCCCGGACTAATATAACTCCCCGCACCGGAGTCAGCCTGCTGGAGCGCTGCACCAGTGTTCTATCAGATAGCCACTCCCCGGTCCGGGCTGTTGGACTTGGCTTAGGGAGGCTCTGTCAGCAGGGAGGGGTGGGGCAGGGAGCTCGACTTACACTCTGACCCTGCCCCGCCTCGTCCCATGTAGTCTGTATGTACTCGGAGCGCTGAGATCACCTCTCCTGGACTTCTGAGAGCCCTGCCCTGGACCACGAAAATCCCCGCCCATACCACCAAAAGCCCCACCCCCTACTGCCGAAAGCTCTGCCCCATACCGCCAAAAGCGGGAGGTGAGCCCGGCTGGCGAGGCAGGTCTTTCTGCCTATATTTACACTGCCTATAGACTCACTGTTTCGCTAAAACCTCCCTGACAATGGTGTTAACCCCCCCTGTATAGCTGTGCATTGCTGAAAGTTTCAATTTTAAAACTGGCTACTTGATCATCTCCTGTAGTAGGTCGCATTCTCAGTCTCTGGTCATCTCCTGTAGTCGCATCCGCAGTCTACTTAAAAGTAGTACCTGCTGTTGCACTGCACAAATCACTTAATTACACTTTATTTATGATATCCATTTATTTATTCCATATTGAGCACTATATTTGTTTGGCTGCTTCTGTTTAGGCCTGGCACACACGCACAATCGCACATGATGAGGACTTAAAAGTCCTCATCATGTGCGATTGTGCGTGTGTGCCAGGCAGAAGCACCCAATCAAATATAGTGCTCAATATGGATTAAATAAATAGATATCATAAATAAAGTGTAATAAAGTGATTTGTGCAACAAGCTCATTAAACATTCTACATTCAGTGAAAGTTCATGCAATGCAAACTTTGCAGTACATGAACTTTTACTGAATGTAGAATGTTTAATGAGCAGGGGCGCACTGACCCATCGGGCACTTGGGCACTTTATGTAGTGCAAATCCATAATTTGTTAATTGAAAGATTAACCACTTCCCGCCCTGGCCTATAGCAGAATGAGGGCTGGGCGGTTGTTCAGTTATCCTGACTGGGCATCATATGACGTCCAGCAGGATAACAGCCGCCGTGTGCCCAGTCTGACACACCGCTACACCCATCTTAGTAAAGAGCCTCCTGCAGAGGCTCTTTACCACGCGATCAGCCGTGTCCATTCACGGCTGATCACGATGTAAACAGGAAGTGCCGTTGATCTTTTTTTCCTCACTCGCATCTGACAGACGCGAGTAGAGAAGAGCCATTCAGCGGCTCTCCTGACAGGGGGGGTGTGCTGATTGTTTAACAGCAAAGCCCCCCCTTGGGTGCCCACACTGGACCACCAGGGAAGCCGCCAGGACCACCAGGGAAGTACCTAACATGTGGATGGCCAGGTACATCCATATGTGCAAATGGGCACTGACTGGCACCAATATGGCACAAATAAAATCAGTGATGCCCAGCAATGCCACCCATCAGTGTCACCAGTGCCACCCATCAGTGTCCATCTGTGCCACCTATCAGTGCTACCCATAAGTACCCATCAGTGCCACCCATAAGTACCCATCAGTGCCGCCTACGAGTGCCCATCAGTGCCGCCTATGTGTGCCCACCAGTGCCACCTATGAGTACCCACCAGTGCCACATACCAGTGCCACCTATCAGTGCTGTCTATCAGTGCCGCCTTATCAGTGCCCGTCAGCGCAGCCATATCAGTTCCCGTCATTGAAAAAGGAAACATACTTATTTACAAAAAATTTTAACAGAAACAAAGAAAAACATTTTTTTTCAAAATTTTCGGTCTTTTTTTATTTGTTGCGCAAAAAATAAAAATCGCAGAGGTGATCAAATACCACCAAAAGAAAGCACTATTTGTGGGAACAAAATGATAAAAAAATTGTTTGGGTACAGTGTTGTATGACCGCGCAATTGTCATGCCTGGTATTGAAGTGGTTAACCGGTTTCCGACCTGCGCGCGCTGATGTACGTCGGCAGAATGGCATGGCTGGGCAAATGGGCGTACCTGTACATCTATTTGAATTCCCCGCCATGCCATTGCATGCACGCCAGCGGCGGCGCGCGCCGGCCGGGAGCTCCGTGAGCCGGGTCACGGGTCCCGCGGACTCGATCGCTGCGGGGATATCCGCGATCAGCTCACGGAGAGGATGAACGGGGAGATGCTAATGTAAACAGCATCTCCCCGTTCTGCCTAGTGACAAGTGCCACTGATCACAGCTCCCTGTCATCGGGAGCTGTGATCAGAGTAATGACACTGCTAGCCCATCCTCCCTACAGTTAGTAATCACTCCCCTAGTACTGACTTAACCCCTACCCGCCCCTAGTGGTTAACCCCTTCACTGCCAGTGTCATTTACACAGTAATCAGTGCATTTTTAATCGCACTGATCGCTGTATAAATGACAATGGTCCCAAAAATGTGTCAAAAATGTCCGACGTGTCCGCCATAATGTCGCAGTCACAAAAAAAAATCGCTGATCGCCGCCATTACTGGTAAAAAAAAAAAATTATTAATAAAAATGCCATAAAACTATCCCCTATTTTGTAAACGCTATAACTTTTGCGCAAAGCAATCAATAAACGCTTATTGCGATTTTTTTTTACCAAAAATATGTAAAAGAATACGTATCAGCCTAAACTGAGGAAAAAAAATGTTTTTTTATATATTTTTGGGGGATATTTATTATAGCAAAATCTAAAAAATAATGCATTTTTTTCAAAATTGTCGCTCTTATTTTGTTTATAGAGCAAAAAAAAAAAAAAAATGCAGGGGTAATCAAATACCACCAAAAGAAAGCTCTATTTGTGGGAAAAAAAGGACTTCAATTTTGTTTGGGAGCCACGTCGCATGACCGCGCAATTGTCAGTTAAAGCGACGCAGTGCCGAATCGCAAAAAGTGCTCTGGTCAGGAAGGGGGTAAATTCTTCCAGGGTTGAAGTGGTTAAAGACTTGTAGTTTTATTAGCTGTTTTTTTTTTTTTTGACAGGGGTGCAGTTTCAGTGCTTGCCATTTGTGCCATTTTCACTAGATACGCCTCTGGGAGACACAGAGAGAGAGAGAGAAAGAGAATGTAATCATTTTTATTTACCGATGACGGATGCAGTCTGGGGTGCGCTCAATCCCTCTCACAGCTTTTACTGCCATGGTGACGCGAAACCATGCAGCGTTCTTCTGATTTGCTGAAGAGGATGTAGAAAACAGGATGACCCGTTCTTTGGCCACCGTGTTTGCAAGGGCTGCATTCTCTGCGTCATTAAAGCGAGGGCTCCTTTTGCTGGACTCCTTGGGGGCGGCACCACTTCTGGCATCAGCCGTAAATGATGGTTTTGAGGTCACAGCCACTGGAGGAATCATTTTCCTCTTTTTTCCTCCTTCATTCCTCCTTGGCTTCCTCTTAGTTGAGGTAGAACGCTGTTTCGCCTCCTCCCCTATCTTATGCCTCTCCCCCCCACGCCTCCTCTTTCTCCCATTTCTACTCACACCACCCTCCAATGCACCCACACCACTTTCACACTCAGCACCACCACTCTCAACAACACGTTCAGACTCACCACCACCACACACATTCACTCTCCCAAAATCCCACACAAGCTCCTGCAGATGTAAAGACACACCATCAGCTGCATTTCCATCTGCATGATCCACATTCTCACCCTCACACACACCTACCCTCTCCACATCAGACATCCTGCACACCAAACACACACAATCACACAGATAAAGCTCACTCACTGCAAATCCAAAACAAAACAGTCAGCAGACAGTAAGTGACCAGCACCTAGTTAGATCTCCCCTCTCTCTCACACAAAATGGCCACAGGTGCATCCTGGTAGTGGTACAGTGCTGCCAAAAAAGTGCTTCTGAAATAAAGATAAATTAAGTAAATTTTTTATTTAAAATCATTTTTGAATTGTCAGACTGTCTAATTCAATTCTTATATGTGTAAAATTCGGCAGACACACTTAAATAGGAAAATAGCTGAATTTGGTTGAATTATTATCGAATCCTGTTGAAATATTATCGAATTTGGTTGAAATATTTTCGAATGCGGTTGAAATATTATCAAATTCGGTAGAAATATTTTCGAATGCGATTGAAATATTAAAATATCAAATTCAGTAGAAATATTATCGAATATGATTGAAATAATTTCTAATACAGTTGAAATAATTTCGAATGCTGTTGAAATATTATCAAATTCGGTAGAAATATTTTCGAATGCGATTGAAATAATATCAAATTCAGTAGAAATATTATCGAATGCGATTGAAATAATTTTGAATACAGTTGAAATAATTTCGAATGCGGTTGAAATATTATCAAATTCGGTAGAAATATTTTCGAATGCGATTGAAATATTATCGAATACGATTGAAATAATTTCTAATACAGTTGAAATAATTTCGAATGCTGTTGAAATATTTTCGAATGCGGTTGAAATAATATCGAATCCGGTTGAAATATTTTCGAATTCGAACGATTTTCGAATTCGGTCGAAAACTAAACTGATTCGAAAAACGAATTTAATGAATTTAACGAATCTAACTAAACTAAATTAATTAAATAACGAATTAATACGAAACGAAACGAATTTTTTCATTGTGCACATGCCTACTCCCAGGACCTCTGTAGCCCTCCAAAAGAATCCTATGGCAGCCTCCTCTAGGGCACTCCTCCTACTGCCACTTTCTCTTTTCGGGGGGGTGGAGGGACCGGCAGATCAGCCAGCTGGCTCGGCCCGGCCACCTCCTGGCTGAGACTTCCCTGTGTATGAAAAAGGGACATGGTTGTAATGTTTTGCATCATCAATCACAATCCTAAATTAGTACTCCCAACTAACATCTAGTTAACATCATTGATTGGACAAGCAGAAATATTTAGAGGAATGCTATACCTGGCTCAATCTGGGCTCCTCCACATGTTGCCTGGAAGGCCCAGGTTGGGCGTCAGAAGCCTCAGCCGGGGGGGAAGGAAGCGTGGAAGGAAGACTTGAGAGGGATGGCCTGGGTTCAGTCTGGCCTGCCAGAAAATGCAGCCTGTCGTAGTACAACATCCTGGGGACATAGATGTCATCTGCTGCTCCGGATCTCTGTGAATCCTTGACCTTCTTGCACTCCCTCAGATATGTGCTCCTCAGGCCACCAATTAAGATCTTTAAATAGGTGATGTCTGCCGTGGGGATCACCTGCTTCACAATTTCACACAATTGCACCAGTGCTGCCTTCCTCTTTGCTTGGTTCTTGAAATGGGGGTGTTTAATCTCCCACAGACAGGGCAGCTCCCTTAACATATCTACGAATACTGACATGAAGTCATTATCTTTCAGTAGCATATCCATGTTCACTGCAAGACACAACACAAGACAAAGCCTAATGTCAGACAAAACTCTCCTAATCTTGTTACAATATAGGTCACAATGTAGAAGCAGTATAGGCACAAGTTTGTCTCTTACCTTCGTTCTTACGATCCAATGTTCCTTCCTCCGCTCACAGATAGTACGTACTACGCACGCGTGTTATGCTTTATATACACTGCGCATGCGTGTAACTCCGCCCGCCCCTGATGTTCTTTCTATTCTATTCCCCGCCCCTTTTCGTTCGGCGCAGTGGGGGAAGAGCACATGGCGGAGTCACAGTAGGTGCGTGCTAATTACAGGAACGAGGAGGAGGAGGAGGAAAGCCCGGATCCGGACACGTCACGATCCAGAAGGAGACGATTTAAGGCCACAAATATGTCCTTTGGGGAGATGTTGGAGATGGTCGACATCATGAAGAAGTCCGACTATGACGGGAAGTATGGGCCTTACCCCAACCCCAATATCCGAAAGGCCAAGATCATGGCGAAAGTGGTCAGGAGTCTTCACAGGAATTTCGGGGTACGATGATCGAAAGATCAGCTCAGGAAGCGGTGGTCGGACCTGAAATTGAGAGAGCCAGAGCAGTACCGAAAGATCCGGAGAGTGCTGCAAAAAAGTAAGTAGTTGTGCTGTGTTCCTATTCTTTCTGTCTTTATTCTGTTCGTGCTGCTCCATATGCCTTTATTAATTGTACAGTTTAAAAGGGCAACTTTAATGTTCATGGGCCCATTATTCGTTCGTATCAAACATTTTTCTTTCGGCCTCTAAAACACCATTGTTTAGGCCATATGCATTTTCCCACATTTTTTTGGGCCTACTCGGATGCCAAATATTTGTTTGTGTAGATGGGTTTGTTACTAGAATGAAATGCAAACTAGATTCTGTGTAAGGAGAGGACACTGAGCAGCTGTTTTAACATCTGGACACTGGAGCACTAGTGTGGGACCCCAGAACACCATTTTTATTAGGGGGGCCACACAGGTGCTCCACTGTATACTATAGGGGGGGCTACATCTGTGAAGCTTGTACCAAACAGGTGAAGTATTGCAGCTTGGCAAAGGGCAATAATAAAATTACATCTTGAAACTCGGCTAAAATAGACAATTGTACCCCACTTCCAAGCAATGTTTCCTATTTCTAGTTCTGCCATCAAATATCTGTGTGCTAATTATACCATTTTTTGTTTTACATAGGGGAGAAAAGACTCGGAGGACACCCCTCATCTGAGGAGACCACAGACCCCCCACCTCTGGAAGAAGGGGAACTGACACCAACACAAGAAGAGCAGGAGGAAGAAGAAGATGTGGTGGAGATTGGCACCACAACAGGTGAGTGTCTGCGACCACAGACTCAGGTAAGAGATGGATGCTGGCAGATTTTTGATACCTGTTTTTGTTTTGTTTGTCTCTTTTTAGGTGATCGTGATCCAGATCCTTTCACATCAGAAAGTGCCCAGATCCTGATCGGGGATATCATGGGGTGTAATCTCGAATTGCACAACATACAGCAAAAAATCAATGATGTGATTAAAAAAAATAATAACATCATTGATGTTTTGGGGCGAATTTAAACCCCACAAAATCACTTTTTAGATTGTGGTCCAATCTTTTAAATATTTTTGCAATGTTTTGAAAAGCCAAATTTGGAGGATGCACACAGTGTGCCAACATGTGCTATCTGCCATCACGGGAGATCAATGGACGCGTTTTGGGGGTGCAACCCCTTACTCAATTATAAAGTAGCGTTGAGGAAGGGCTTGCTCCCCCAAAACACGTCCCTTGATCCCCCGTGATGGCAGATAGCACATGTTGACATTCGTAAATTGGTGTGCATCTTCCAAATTTGGCTTTTCCAGGGGTGATTTCCCCCCATCTGAATGCTATATCAAACCCAGTTCCTAAATACTGATGTCTGATATAGCCTTCAGGTTTTACCTAATGTGAACTTTGTAAGTTCAAGTTTTTTGGCTTTCTTGTTGGTTTTACACAGGCCTGTTTTATCTTAAATGGACATTTCTAATTTTGATAATGCTACTCCAAAAATTGTTATACAACAAACATGTTGGTTTGTTTGAAAAACCTTTGGTAAATGCACATGTGATTGTGCAGGTATAAAAAAGTTGGTTAATCAAGAATGTGTGGATTATTGTCTCAACACTACAACACTTTTGGGGTGATGTAATTGCTGTTTTCTGCGAAAATGGGGGTTATTTCCTAAGGGCAAATCCACTTTGCACTACAAGTGCAGGTTCAGTGCAGTTGCAAGTGCACTTGTAGTGAAATGTGTTTTTGCATTTAGTAAATAACAGCCAACAGTGCTTTGTATAATAATAAGGTTACACAATCAGGACATTTTAGGGACTCAACACATTTCTGTCAGGGTCAGCTAAAACAAACACAAGCAGTAAATGTCCACAAAGATTTTCTTTTTTTGTTTTATTATAAGAAGGCTTCACAGATTTTCTGGCATATTGATGGCCCCCCTACCCGCAAAGAACTCCAGGTAGCGTAACCGTACATCACGGGCACTCAGGGAGGGCAAGCCAGGACGGCCACTTTCAAGCGCCGTCAGTGTGGTTTGATGTAGGATTCCGGCCTCAGGCCCAACTGAGCCTGCATAGTTGGCAGAATGTTTTCTTAAAAAGTTATGGAGAACACAGCACGCAAGTATTATATGGTTCAGTTTATACTCCGCCATATGGATGGGTGTCATAAATAGGCAGAACCGGCTGGCCAGGATTCCAAATGTGTTCTCCACCACTCTTCGGGCTCTGGCCAGCTGGTAATTAAAAACCCTCTGTTCCGGGGTGAGGGTCCTCATCGTGAATGGCCGCATCAGGTGGTCCCCCAGCGCAAACGCTTCATCAGCAACGAACACAAATGGGAGTCCTTCAACATTGTCCTCTGCAGCTGGCAAGTCCAAGCTGCCATTCTGGAGACGCCTGTAAAACTCCGTCTGGGCGATGACTCCACCATCGGACATCCGGCCATTCTTCCCCACGTCCACATACAGGAAGTCGTAATTAGCCGACACCACCGCCAACATCACTATACTATTGAACCCCTTGTAATTATAATAGTATGACCCTGAGTTGGGTGGTGGGACGATGTGGACGTGTTTCCCATCAATTGCCCCTCCGCAGTTAGGAAAGTCCCACCGCTGGGCAAAGTGGGAGGCCACAGTCTGCCATTTCTGTGGCGTGGAAGGAAACTGTTGAGGAAAAAACAATTAACATTACTATTTTTTCACAGAAACATGGCAAGCAGATTAGGCACAAACATTATGTGGCAACCTCCAGATAGCATTTAGTGAGGGAAATTTAACAAGGCCAAAGTATAAGGTATACCTATCATATTCCCCCTCCCCCCTCTCATGGGCCATTTCTAACAATATAGGGGGGGGGATCTTGGACAGGTAACCCTCTTCACTTCATTGAGAACTGAATGCCTAAATAATGGGTATTACTTGGAACAGCCCCTCCTTAGTTACGCTATTGGCAGACCACTGGACAGGTAAGAAGTGTCATAATACAAAGATATAAATACACATTGTACACATTTGAGGACATTTGGACATTCTGCTATTACCTATCAAGATAATAATAGAATACAAAAACTTTAAACAGTACCATTGGAAAGTATACAGGCAGGCCCTTGCACTACATGCTTTGGGGAATTCATCCATAAATCTGACCAGTAAAGAGATGGGTATAGTGTGTATGGGTTTGGCAAAGTCAGCAGATAGATGATTGAGGATAGATAGAGAATTGGGATCAGCTGACTTAGCAGTTGGGGGAGGGAGGGTTACAAAAAAATTATTTGGAGACACCAACAAAAAAAAGCCTCTGGCACTCTGCCAGAATTTAAATCAAAAATAACATTTCCAAACATTTTAGGGGGTGTTTGGGGTAAAGCACTACTATAGAGCTGATAAAATACATTGTTAAGTGACTACATGAGGTGAATATAGGGCCAGGAGACACCATGCTGGGGAGGTTAGTAAAGGGCAAATATGTATGAAGGACATAAAATAATAATTACATAAAAATCCAGCATGCATGAGAACAAAGAGGACATTCACAGCATAGTACAATCATGGTAATTAGGGAATGAGGAAAGGAATACAATATATTAGCAAACATTCAATACAATAAAATATGACATTAAAAGATAAAAATCTTACCTTCATATACTCCTTCTGCAGGACCCGGATGATGGCAGAACAGGTCTCTGGGATAATGATACCCAGAGCCTGGGGGGAGATGCCTGTCGAGAACTTGAGGTCCTGCAGGCTTCTCCCTGTCGCCAAATACCGCAGGGTAGCGACCAACCTCTGCTCCGGAGTGATGGCTTGCCTCATGCAGGTATCCTGCCTGCTGATATAGGGGGTCAGCGAAGCCAACAAACGGTGAAACACGGGCTCCGTCATCCTGAGAAAGTTCCTGAAATTATCAGGATTATTCTCACGGATCTCACGGAGCAAAGGCATATGAGAGAACTGGTCACGCTGAAGCAACCAATTCTTGGTCCATGAACTCCTCCCCACCCTGTTCATGGACTGGACTTGTGTCAAGGTCAGGACCCCAACACCAAGCCCCCGCACAGCACGAACTCTACGAGGAGTACGCATACGAAACATGGCTAGAAAACGGTCGGCTGCTCAGAACGAAGTAACAGAACGCACTGAAGAACAGCAAGGCCTGTGAAGAGCGACCTGAAAACCAGTAACGAACGAACAAGAATACAATGACTACCTAAAGTCACGCGGAACTTTCTGCACGCACTGAAGAGCAGATACAAACCCACAAGCACAAACTGAACGGCAGAAAACGATCTGAAAGCCACGAGTCTGAAAAAGCGCGAATCGTCTCTCACCAAACTTTTACTAACACGAGATTAGCAAAAGGAGCCCAAAGGGTGCCGCGCTTGGTTCTGAACCGGCCTTTTCTAGTCTTGTCGTACGTGGTGTACGTGACCGCGTGGTTGGCGATCGGAAATTCCGACAACTTTGTGCAACAAGTTTGAGCCAACATCCGTCGGAAAAAATCCTAGGATTTTGTTGTCGGAATGTCCGAACAAAGTCCGACCGTGTGAACGCCCTATAAGACTGGGATGCCATTAAACTTCATGTGCGTATAAAGGCAGGCATCCCAATACTTTTGGTAATGTAGAGTATATATATATATATGTGTTTGAACTTTGGGGTACACACCCTTTTGCAATAGGCTGCGCACACCTATGCTTATCAGCCTAAATAAAGTATCTGGCATGGAATGTGGAGACTGCGATGCATACAGTGGTGTAAATTCCTGTATTAGAATGATTTAGAGGTCATGCTAGGTGAATTCATTATTGTCGTCATCAAAGTCCTGATAAAAGTATGAAATGCCCTCTTTGTCCACAGAGGAAGATAGTTCTACCTACCACCATAAATACACAGTGAGATGTAACACCTAAATGACGTGTTTCACAAGCATCACTACAAGAATACTATAGTGAGTCATGCTTTAATCTGCTTATATATTTAAGAAGGAATATTTTATTTGTATACGTAAACAAGGAAAGGTATGATGTGTTCTAATCTTACAGATATTTTTTCCCTTTATGCAACGCAGAATTTTGTCTGGAAATTCTGAAATATAATCAGGTAATTAATTATTGATGCCTCCCATCCCATGCCAAAGTGCTGTAGTTTTATTTAAAAAAAAGCCGAATGTATTCATCAAAAGCTCTTCCCTATCGTGATGGGAGCAGGACCTCAATGCTACTTTTTTTGAACAACCAGTAATTTACAGCCATACTACAGAATTGAGTGAATAATACTGTAATATACTTGTGCGCTGCTATGTGTAAAACTCAAATAATGTGCTGACAATAAAACAAAAGAAATGAACAGCTGCAACCATTGGTAAGTGCACTCCAACACTAGCGTCAATTAATGATAAATGTAAAATGGTGCTCTTGCTCAATTATCTATATGAATACATTCATAAGTGTAAAACAAGACATGAATTACAAAATATAATATGTCCAAGTAAGGATGAAAATATAAAGTCCAAGTGCAAAAATTGATATATAAGACTGCTCAATCCATATTGTGATTAAAGTTGAAACACATCCAGTGAAGCAAAAGGTAAAACACAGCAACCACCGCCACCTATAGATGAAATGGCTGCTCACCTCAGTGAATGACCGTGAGATCAAACAAAACTTTATATCCCAAAGGATAGCTGCTAGGATCCACGCTGCACAACTCTAAAACGCCTGCTTTAACACTCTGGTTACTCGCCTCTCGACAATCCGCCAGAAAGGTTCTTTAAAACAGCATGGGTGAGATGGGGGATGTCCACCAGCTCCAATGTCAGGGATTTTTCACATTCTCGCAGGGTAGACCAACCAAATGTCCCCAAAATATTAACCTCCCTGGCGGTTTTCCCGAGTGTGGCTCTGGGTTAAATTTCAGTACCATTAGCGGCAACCCCGAGCCACACTCTGATTGCATCTCAGGATCTTGGTCCAGGTTACTTACCTTGTCACCAGGATCTTGCAATGTCCCCCCCGCTGTGTCCACGGGCCGTGTCTTCCATCGGATGCTTTGTGTTCTGGGCTCCGTTCCCTGTGAGCTCCGCAACCCATGGGGGTGGAGCACGGAAGCAAATTCAAAAAGTACAAACACATACAGTACACTGTAATCTTAAAGATTTTATTACTGTATCAAATCATTTCACCTCCCTTTTGTCCCTAGTGCTTTGTACAGTGCCCTGCATGCAGTTTTATATTATATATACTGTTCTTTCTGCCTGGAAACTTGAGATTGTCCATAGCAACCAAAAAGTGTCCCTTTACGTCAAAAGTAGTTTTAGACCTGCTAGAAAACAGCGATAGTAAATTAGAACACTTGCAGAATTGATCGATAGTGAATCGTGGGAAAATTAATTTTATTATTATTATATTATTATTTTTTATAATTATTTATAGTTATTTATTATATTATAATTTATGATTTTGTGTTTCAAACTTTATCATACCTGGGATGTCTACTAGACTCTTGTTTGGACAGATTTAAGTGTGTTATTACTAAGAATTACAGGCCTACAATACAAAACACCAAATTTCTATGCAAAACAATGTAATGCTTTGCGATTCAAAAATCTGACATAATCATACCGCCAGGGAGGTTACAGACAATCAGACAAAAAGTGCCTCATGGTGTAGTTTTTTTTTAAAAAAGGGGAACATATAGTAAAAACGGGTATAAAACATGAAAATAGCTAAAAATCAAACCGCTATAAATACATCAAAAACTATTGCCACTTGGATCACCCATATGGCGGTATGACGCAAGTATCAATCATATTTATGTGGTCTGTTTCAGAGGTCTTTTTCTTTGACCTCTGAAACAGACCACATAAATATGGTTGATATTTGCATTTGTGTAAGACCCCTGAAGATGCATGTTGATGAAAATTGCAAAGGGTAATTATAAAACTGACACGTTTTTGCATTAATATATTTTTTTAAAATTCATACCTGAAGATTACATAATCCCCTTAAAAACATTATATATATTTCAGTAAAAAATACACTAAAGTTAATTTTAGGTCACACAAACGCAATAAATTACCCATTTTTTTTTGTAAAATATAAAAGATGTGGTTGCACCGAGTAAATATATACTCAATGTGTCAAACCTTAAATTTGCATGCACCCGTGAAATGGAGATAGACTTCCGTACCCTATATTTTCTATAGTAGACATTTTAAAAGCCCCCAATATGTCATCAGTTTAGTGTTAGGGAGGAGGGCTGGTGCTAGAAATATTGCTCTCACTCTGTCGTGCATGGGGATATGTAACATGTGTATTGCAATCCTGGCGCCTGTGTTTACTTTCATACATGTATATATGGGGGGTACGGGGCCTCCAAATACATTTTTTTTTGGGGGGGGGATGTTTATATGCTCAGGTGTAACTTAAATTTTTCACAATTTGAAAACTTTTTTTTTTTTACTTATCTTTTTTTTTCATCACATAGGGGACAAAAAGTCCCTTATGTGATGATTTTTTGGTGACAAGTTCTCTTTAATGAGGCATTCAGGGTCTAAAAATAGGATTTTTATAACAGCTTACCTGTAAAATCCTTTTCTTTGAAGTACATCACGGGACGCAGAGCCATAGTAATTACTATGTGGGTTATAGGCCACCTTCAGGTGATGGACACTGGCACACCCTAAGACAGGAAGTCCACTCCCTATATAACCCCTCCCACTACTGGAAGTACCTCAGTTTTTTGTAGCAAAGCAATACACATGTATACCAGAAAGAGGGGAGGGACCTCTGTGTCCCGTGATGTACTTCAAAGAAAAGGATTTTACAGGTAAGCTGTTATAAAAATCCTATTTTCTTAATTGTACATCACGGGACACAGAGCCATAGTAATTACTATGTGGGATGTCCCAGAGCAATGCCAACTGAAGGGAGGGAGGCACAAGATTTGAGCCATGGAGGCTTGGTGATGCACTGCCCATGAAGCATTAACAGCCCTTATGGAGTGCGCTTTGATTTGAAAAGGTGGAATCTTCCTCTTTAAACCATAAGCTTGAACAATTACTTATCGAATCCATTTAGAAATAGTAGATTTCAATGCTGTCTGTCCTCTTTTAGGACCTTCAGGCAATACAAACAAAACATCCGTTTTTAATGTGCACATTTTCACACAACGAAGGTTAATTTGGCCAAGGGGACAGAAACAAGAGTACCGATCGGTTCTGTTCAGTCCAAAACTTTTTGGCGCCCAACGTGGGGCTCGAGATTGGCCTGAAAGGAAGCCAAACTTAGAGGAACTGAAAGACCAAATACGGGCGGCGGAGCAGAGTCTGATCAACTCTGGAGAAAACGGTAAGACATTTTCCTTAATAATTTGTTTGCTGTTTGATCCGCATTCTGTATTTGGTTAATTTCTGTCTCCGCATCGGCTTCCCGTGGTCCACAAAGACAGGTATATATCTTGTCTCGAGCCTATTTATATAGTACGAACCTGCAATTGTTTCTGACCCGCCTGTAATTGTATTTGGAGTATATTGTGGTTTGTTTTGTTGATCGATCGTGTTGTGTGATGGCTATTATGAATGAGGGATTGATTATATGTTCACAGATGGAGTTGACGTGGTTAAACTTCTCTTGAGGATTGATATCAAGAGAGGGCATCGGGACGCGGTACACTCCTCCTGGGGCAAATAATTGTGCGGTAAAGCACGGGTTACCAGGAAAGGGGGCCTCAAATTACGCCCAGCGGTGGTGTGGGGATCCCGTGAGGATCTGATTAAGTCCAGAATTCACTCCAGTCGTCACATCAATTGTTGTTGGTAATGCCATGTCCTAGATGTGTCTGTGGACTGTTATTTGGCATTAATGAGGAGGCCTGGGGCTTGGTTACAAAGGTAGAGCCAGGTTATAAGAGATCTATTCTCGGTTACAAACCTCTAGTGCCAGAGGTCCCCCAAGTAATGGTATTCAGATTGAATGTACATTATCCAGTGAAGGTTTCAGTTGGTAAGAAGTTGGAAGTTATTGAAGTTGAGGCCAGGATAGCAGGACAGGGAAGTGAAAGGTGTCCCCTGCAACCTCAGCAGCCAGAAGATTACGAGGAGGCAGAGAAAGCCAGAGTGAGGAGTTTGGGTTTTGAGTTGGGACGGGCAGAAGACAGGTGAAGTGGTTTACTGAGTACCAGTTGTTGACTCACATTCTGTGTTTTGTCTGGTCTGTTTCATGTCTCCCCTTTTGCAGATTTAACAGAGATCTCTTCACTTCCTCATCTTCCATATCACCCTGTCACGGCATATCTTCATTTCTTTTCTGTTTTACTTCAACCTTTCTTGCTTTCCTCTCCTCCTATTCAATTCAAGAGTTGTGTGAAATGGGAAATAAGTTAATTAGGCCCACAGAGGGCAGTTTGGCTTGTGATTTGGTACTAGAGCGAGAGGGAGAGGATGCCGTAAAAAAGGGAAAGAAATTTGCAAAAGTTTGTGGAATTGATATGCATTTGGGTGGTAGATTACAAGTAGACGAATGGCGTACTCTCGTAAAGAGAAAAAGAGGCCTGTTATCATATCACGGTCTACTGCGTCCAGCAGATTCCTGGTTTAAAGTTGCAAAAGCCATTCACGAAGAGGGCTGGGTCGAGCAGGAAACGAACCAGAAAGGCCACATAGTGTACGTGTACAAGAAAGTAGAAAAGAGGAAGTTGAGCAGGCAGCCGCCGCCCTATGATGGTGACTGGCCTGCAGAAAATGAGTACCGCCCCTGTTCCACAGACAGAACCTCCCCCTACTGCCTCTACGCAGCAAGAAATAAATCAACAGGGAACACCCTCGCCGCCATGTTTGGTGGTTAGCAAGGCCCACTTGTCTTTGTACCCCTCACTCAATTGCAGTCACCGTAATACACCTAACTCACCTGAACCAGCCGCACCACCGTCCTCGCCAGAACCCACACACATATACCCGGTGACCAATCAACTGGAACATATTACAAGGCCTGACTCATTCCCATCTTTGCCCAACCTGTTCCGTTGATTATGGCAGGTTCACAGGACGATGTGGAGGATTCCCCCCGTTCTGGCACAGAGTCACCAGACTCCGTACGAGACCGAAACCAGACGAATCTCACTGGCAGGACAAACCATACATTAACAGATCACAGCGGTGCTCACTCTTCAACACACATAGAGACTCAGGCTGGTCCTTCTCATCATAGCCCTGACCAGAGCAACCAGGACAACCCCCGCACACAAGCCATTGTCCTGTCCGGTGGTATGCCTAACATAGACAGCAGCGCAACCACTGTACCGCTGACCCAAAATACAGCTTCACCGAGACAAAGTGTCACGTTCCCACAGTATGACCCACAATCCGGGACCGGAACGGATTCCCTGTTCAATGACACGGTTGAGGCACCCCGGTACCCTCCAGTCTCCCCAAAGAGTACTACAGTCCCCCCTCCCCCTTCAGACTGGCTTCAGGGACTGGATCCATACTTCAGCCCATTTCCCCTTGGGGGAAGGGGACAACTACGAACCCCAAGTGGCCCACCACCACCCAGTAGACCGCCACCTGGGGGGATAGCTGCGGCACGAGGGGCTCCTCTGATGTACGTAACCTTTAGGCCCAAAGATGCTGCCACTCTGGTTGCAAGCCTGCCAGACCCAGAGAGGCAGCCTATGGTCTTTTATAGAAAGGTTGATGCAATCCAAAAAACATACGCAAGTACGTGGCAGGATTTAATAAGTCTGTGTGAGATAAGAGCAGGGGACGCCTACTGGCCGGTAATGAAGAAGTGCTTTAAAGAGCACACAAGTTATGGAGATGATACTTGGGATTCTGGGTGTGAATTTGTGGCCCAACTGAAACAATGGGCCCAAGATCGTTTGGCAGATCAGGCTACCAGTATACAAGATATGTCACAAGATAAGGGCGAAACAGTTGAGAAATTCCACACCAGAATCATCCAAGCATTTAATGACTTAGGTTTTAGTATGCGGACCAAAGCTCAAGCACAGATGCTTACTGCTGCGTTTGTTTCAGGTCTTAGAGAACCTATCCGGAAAGGTCTGCTCCTGGCGCGACCAGAGTACAGAACAATGGAAATTGATAAGTTGTTACTAGTAGCAAAAGGTCTAGAGTCTACACAAAGTAGTAAGAAGGTAGCTCCTCTCATGATGGCCTCTGGTATACCATATTCAAACCGCACCTCACTGCAAAATCCATATTCAAACCGCCCATACCCGCCAACTCCACGCCTCTGCTATAACTGCGGGAGGCCTGGACACTTCAAGAGAGAGTGCCGAAGTCCCCGGGACCCCAACCACAGTCAAACTGGACCGAACCGTGGGCCGTACGGAACCACTCCCACTCGTCGCCAAGAATCTCAGGACCCACCTCACCAACCGCCACACCCCACTCCGGAACACATGGACCTTCTCCGCTAGGATTCCGGCAAGCCTGTGTCACCTGCCCCGGTCATGATGTCTTCGGGAGATTCGGGAGGACCTTTAGCGAAGATAACTCTCCCCTTATTGAAGGACATCCCACCATATTTTTATGTGACACAGGTGCAGCCCGGTCCGTAATCAGGGCAGAAGAATTACCCGATACCTCATTCCTATTGGACATTAACATAGCATGTGTAGGGGTTGATGGAACGCCCAGAAAGAGCCCGTTGACCCGCCCCCTGCAAGTCGGCAACTTTCCTGACTTATTAGCGAGATTTGTTGTCTCATCCACATGCCCCCTGAACCTACTAGGAACTGATGTTCTGTCCAGGCTCCAAGCCTCCATCTCTTTCCAACCTGATGGTGGTGTTCTGATCACTTACCACTGGCCATCGATGATGCATCGGCACTCTGCTCCATCCCACTCCTGTTATCCCTGAACTGAAAAGACGAACCTGAAGTCCCCGAAGAAGTTTTGGATCGGGTCCCCACATGCCTATGGTCCACAGGGCGGAAGACATAGGACATCTGAAAGTGCCGCCAGTCATGGTACAACTGAAGCCTGGGGCTCCCCTACCCAGAAAACCACAATACCCCTTAAATCCTGCACAATCGGCATCCATCTCAAGACAAGTTGAGGCTCTTCTGTCAAATGGAGCCTTGGTACACTGTACATCTCCTTGCAACACACCACTGTTCCCAGTCAAGAAGCGAACCGCAAAAGGGGAACCAGAAAAGTACAGGATGGTACAAGACCTCAGAGCAGTGAATAAAGCTACCATCCTGGAGACCCCCATCGCCCCCAATCCCCACACATTGCTAGCAGGAATACCACCCACAGGGATAGACCTGGCGAACGCCTTCTTTAGTGTGCCGCTCAGTCCCTGCTGCCAGTACTTTTTCACTTTCACCCACGAGGGGCGGAGCTACACTTGGACTGTCATGCCCCAAGGGGCCCAGAACTCGCCTACTCAGTTTGCCAAAGCAATGGCTCTCATCCTGGATACATGGATGAGACTACACCCAGATGTCGTACTTCTCCAATATGTAGATGACCTCCTGCTGTGTGCAGATTCTTTTGGCGACGCCTCCATATTCTCAGAAAGTCTCCTCCGCTACCTGGCTGAGCAAGGCTGCAAGGCCTCAAAACAGAAGGTCCAGTGGTGTAGAGAGAAGGTGATTTTCCTGGGTCATTGCATCTCCCAAGGTACTCAACATCTCACTGAAGAAAGAGTTGCTGCAATCAAGACCATCCCTTTGCCCCAAGGACAGAACCCCCTCCATGCCTTCCTAGGACTAATCTCCTATTGTCGTGCTTGGATCCCAGAAGCCTCTCTCTTGATGCAACCTCTCTATGAAATAGATGTATGGGGACTAATGCGCAAAGACCACAACCTAAAGAGGAAATATCCAATCTAAGACTCCCACTATGGTACCAGGTAAAGAGCTGCCAACATAGATGGGTCCACTCAGCACCCCCAAAAGAAGCAATAGGTTCACATAAAATATGTGGCGCTACTCTATCATCCAGTACCAAACCAGAAATTATGATCCAATCAGTGATCTTCTATGACAAAAGATAAAGGGACAAGCAATGTGCCTAACGGTAACTCCAAGATAATAATTCCTAGCAAGCAAATAATAAACTCTGAACTAATAATAGCCCCATGCTGGAGTCCATCAAAAAAATCATCAGTGCCAAATATATATACAATATGTGAGTGAACGTCAGCTATTAAAGTGCCAAGTGCAAAGTGAGATTCTGATGTATTGGCCACCACACATAAAAAGAGAGTGACACTATATACGAAATTAGATGTGGCTGGAATAATAGCCTCTCAAAATAGCTGAGAAGCATATAATACCTGGTGCTGAACAAGTGAAAAAATATCAAATAGCTCTTTGAAAGTGTAGCAAATAATATTTTAAATAGCAAACTGTCCCACTGTGCATGAATAATATAAAAAATATTAAATATTATATATGAACTGTGATACAAGATGCGAGAAGGGTCCCCGCATCAATATGGATCCACAATACCTAAATCAAAAATCAAACAGTGATAATTGTGCAATAATGCCATCATCAACGCACTAATGCGCTATATAATATATACATAAATATATAGACAGACACCCCACAACGAAAGTGCAGAGATGTCGTCCCAAAGTGACAGTAGTGCAATTCAGTCCACAAATTATGTATAAAACCGTGCGACTGTGATGGGTAGTGTCCACACAAAACAGTCTTTAAATAAAGTGCAGATATACAGTGACTGGTGCTGTTCTTCTATTTAAATTCTGGTGCACACACCGAGTGTTTCCCCCAGCCTCTCACCTCCAGCAGCGGCCCCCAGTGGGCCAAGTAGGGCAGATAGATAATCTTGGGGTGGAGAGGATGTGTTTCCTGGAACGATGTCAGTGGATCTTGCTCTCTGACTCTCTTCCGGCCGCTCACAGTAATCCCAGCAATGGTATTTAGGAACAAAAGGAGAGGATAAAGTCACGTGGCGTGACGCAACGCGTCAGTGTAGGAGGAGTCAGGTTCCGACGCTTCTCGGGGACGGCCGAACCCGGAAGCTTATCACATCATCTATTGATCGTTGTGTATTTGAATGTAAGTTACTACTTTTTTCTTAATAAAACTCACCCGAAATTACTACACTATGAGACCTCTCCTTTGTTCCTAAATACCATTGCTGGGATTACTGTGAGCGGCGGGAAGAGAGTCAGAGAGCAAGATCCACTGACATCGTTCCAGGAAACCCATCCTCTCCACCCCAAGATTATTTATCTGCCCTACTTGGCCCACTGGGGGCCGCTGCTGGAGGTGAGAGGCTGGGGGAAACACTCGGTGTGTGCACCAGAATTTAAATAGAAGAACAGCACCAGTCACTGTATATCTGCACTTTATTTAAAGACTGTTTTGTGTGGACACTACCCATCACAGTTGCACGGTTTTATACATAATTTGTGGACTGAATTTCACTACTGTCACTTTGGGACGACATCTCTGCACTTTCGTTGTGGGGTGTCTGTCTATATATTTATGTATATATTATATAGCGCATTAGTGCGTTGATGATGGCATTATTGCACAATTATCACTGTTTAATTTTTGATTTAGGTATTGTGGATCCATATTGATGCGGGGACCCTTCTCGCATCTTGTATCACAGTTCATATATAATATTTAATATTTTTTATTTTTCATGCACAGTGGGACAGTTTGCTATTTAAAATATTATTTGCTACACTTTCAAAGAGCTATTTGATATTTTTTCACTTGTTCAGCACCAGGTATTATATGCTTCTCAGCTATTTTGAGAGGCTATTATTCCAGCCACATCTAATTTCGTATATAGTGTCACTCTCTTTTTATGTGTGGTGGCCAATACATCAGGAATCTCACTTTGCACTTGGCACTTTAATAGCTGACGTTCACTCACATATTGTATATATATTTGGCACTGATGATTTTTTTGATGGACTCCAGCATTGGGCTATTATTAGTTCAGAGTTTATTATTTGCTTGCTAGGAATTATTATCTTGGAGTTACCGTTAGGCACATTGCTTGTCCCTTTACCTTTTATCATAGAAGATCACTGATTGGATCATAATTGCTGGTTTGGTACTGGATGATAGAGTAGCGTCACATATTTTATGTGAACCTCTCTATGAAGCCTTGAAGTCTGACTCTTTCACACTCTCCCCAGAGGCTATAAACAACTTTGGAACCCTGAAGAAGGTCCTCTCCATGGCCCCCGCCTTGGGCTTGCCCAACTACGAAAAGAGCTTCAAACTGTTCGTCTCAGAGAGGCAGGGGCATGCCACAGGAGTTCTGACCCAGGCCCATGGCAATAGACTCAGACCCATTGGATACTACTCTGGCCAGCTGGACCCAGTGGCCAAGTGGGGACCTTCCTGCATCAGAGCCGTCTTTGCAGCCCAACTTCTCGTGGACAAGACTGCGGACCTCGTCTTGGGTCACCCCTTAATCCTTCTTGCTCCTCATGACATCACTGCCATCCTAAACCAGATCCAACCAAGACACCTGTCTTCACAAAGGCACCTCAGACTCCAGTGTGCCTTACTTCTTCCTGACAACATCACCATTCTCCGATGTGATACCCTTAACCCATCCACTCTACTTCCCCTTCCTGAGGGGGGAACCTCTGTGGAAGATGATTACCACTATACCGCCCATGACTGTTTTGAAGTGATGAAGATGGAGACATCGCACCTGCCGACAGTCAGTGAAACTGCTCTTGAAAATCCTGACCTGACAATCTTTGTGGATGGTTCCAGATATGCAGATGATGCTGGACGGTACCATACAGGATATGCAGTTACCACAGAAGATACAGTCCTCCAAGCCTCAGCGTTACCCCCCTCCATGTCTGCACAAGAAGCAGAGTTGCAGGCCCTAACTATGGCATGCAAGTTGGCAGAAGGAACATCTACACACAGCAAACTGGTTTCCCAAGAAGCACGAGGCAATTATCTGGCAGATACTGCTGCAAAGCAAGCTGCAGATGGAACGCGAGAAGTGGTCAGCAGAGTGAATGCACCTATCCTGGATTACCCAATAGACAGCCCTGAAGAGACAACACAAACGACCATGATTCTACAAACCCCTCCTGTAAGCAGAACTCACCTCAAGGAGCAACAAGAGACAGCTGACAAAGAAGAAAAGGAAATGTGGGTCAAGAAAGGAGCCATAGAAGTTGAAGGAATCATGGAGTTAAACAAAAGAGCGTGCTTACCACGATCAATGTTTCCTGCAGTGGTACAGTGGGCCCATGGGGCCTCCCACCTGTCAAAGGGTCTGATGAATGCCCTAATCAACAAGTACTACCTAGCCCCAGGCATCACCCCACTTACCAACAACTTCTGCAGATCATGTGCTATCTGTGCCAAATGCAATCCTGGAAAGACAGAGAAGATACCTTTGAAGCACCTGGCAAAGGCCCAGTACCCCTTCCAAAGGATACAGATTGACCACATCCAGATGCCGAAGAGTGGCCGGTATGAATACGCATTGGTCATTGTCTGCATGTTCTCTGGATGGCCAGAAGCTTACCCTGTCACCAACATGACGGCCAAGACTACAGCAAAAAGACTTTTGACCGAAATTGTGTGCAGATATGGTGTTCCAGAGGTTATAGAGAGTGATCAGGGGCCGGCTTTCACGGCCTCAGTAACCAGGGAGATATGGACAGCCTTAGGGGTCACACTAGCTTTCCACACTCCATACCATCCTCAGAGTAGTGGGAAGGTGGAAAGACTAAATGGCACAATAAAGTCTAGAATGCTAAAAATGTCTCAGGAAACAGGAATGAGTTGGCCAGACAGCCTACCCATTGCCTTGTTCAGTGTCAGGTACACCCCAAGAGGAAATCATGGTTTGTCACCCTATAAGATCTTGTTTGGTTCAGCCCCCAGACTGGGTTGTTACTTTCCACAACAGCTGCAACTGCAATCTGATGTATTAACTGATTATGTGACTGCCTTATCCCGTATCCATGCGCAAGTGTTTTCTTCCATTCCAGATCCTGAGTTAGACACAGGATCGCACAAGTTGGTCCCTGGTGATTGGGTCCTGATAAAGAAGTTTTTGAGGAAACACACCCTTGAACCCAGATATGATGGTCCTTTCCAAGTCCTTTTGACAACCACCACATCAGTAAAAATGGCCGGAAAGAACTTGTGGATACACGCCTCTCATTGCAAGAAAGTCCCCGTGCCCGAAGAGGAGGCTGAGGAGAACAAACCATGATCCTGCTTATCCTTTTTGTCATAATCTTTGCTCAGGCCCAAGAGGTGGCCATTAAACAGGAAAATGGTATAACTCAATTCTGCTACAACTCATCCAACACACATGTTGCCACGTTTATATCCCCTTATAGTAAGATACTTCCAGGTACAGATTACAGAATCCGAACCTATGAAGGAACAGTAGGTCCCATGACTGTGTATATATGTGTTACTGACAACTACTGGGGCGACAACTGTGATTACTGGGGAGTAGGGATGAGCTTCGTGTTCGAGTCGAACCCCTGTTCGACTTGAACATTGGCTGTTCGGTCGTTCGCCGAATTCCGAACGTTATGGGTCGTCCGCGCCAAATTCGTGTGGCGTGTCACGGCCCATAATTCACTGCGGCATCGCAGTGCATTGCTGGCTGATGATTGGCCAAGCATGCACTATGACCCGCATGCTTGGCCAATCACAGCGCCGTCGGTAGAGAGAGCTGTAATTGGCCAAAGCCAGGGTGGCTTTGGCCAATTATGGCTCAGGGGGTTTAGAAAACGCCCCACACCATATAAGGCCGCCTGCACGGCGGCCCTGTGTAGTGTGTGTTCCGGCATTGAAAGAGAGATAGATAGACAGAGAGACAGTGTCATTTCATTTGAGTTAGATAGATTAGACAGGACAATGAGTGAGTTAGCTGCACTTACAGTGTATTGTGTATATATATGCATCCCAGGTGTTGCATATATATATATATACACTGTATTCAGTTTAGCTAGATCCGTTCCTGTTATCTTCTTACTGACAGGCAGGCTTCTCTTGTTACAGTATTTACAGCTACCTGAAGAAAATTGCTGGTGTTCTTTTGATCCTATTCGTACCACAGTCAGGCAGCTAGACTATTTACAGTTAGTGCAGTGCGTCCTGCTCACAGTGTTCATCTAAAGCTACAAGTTAGTGCAGTGCGTCCTGCTCACAGTGTTCAGCTAAAAATACATGTTAGTGTGGTGCGTCCTCCTCACAGTGTTCAGCTAAACCTACAAGTTATTTTTTGTGAGCTCTGCACAGTGTTCATCTAAAGCTACAAGTTAGTGTAGTGCGTCCTGCTCACAGTGTTCAGCTAAAACTACAAGTTAGTGTAGTGAGACCTCTGCACAGTGTTCATCTAAAGCTACAAGTTAGTGCAGTGCGTCCTGCTCACAGTGTCCAGCTAAAACTACAAGTTAGTGTAGTGAGACCTCTGCACAGTGTTCATCTAAAGCTACAAGTTAGTGCAGTGCGTCCTGCTCACAGTGTTCAGCTAAAACTACAAGTTTGTGTGGTGCGTCCTCCTCACAGTGTTCAGCTAAAACTACAAGTTAGTGTAGTGCATCCTGCTCACAGTGTTCAGCTAAAACTACAAGTTAGTGTAGTGAGACCTCTGCACAGTGTTCATCTAAAGCTACAAGTTAGTGCAGTGCGTCCTGCTCACAGTGTTCAGCTAAAACTACAAGTTAGTGTAGTGAGACCTCTGCACAGTGTTCATCTAAAGCTACAAGTTAGTGCAGTGCGTCCTGCTCACAGTGTTCAGCTAAAACGACAAGTTAGTGTAGTGAGGCCTCTGCACAGTGTTCATCTAAAGCTACAAGTTAGTGCAGTGCATCCTGCTCACAGTGTTCAGCTAAAACTACAAGTTAGTGTAGTGAGACCTCTGCACAGTGTTCATCTAAAGCTACAAGTTAGTGCAGTGCGTCTTGCTCACAGTGTTCAGCTAAAACTACAAGTTAGTGTAGTGCGTCCTGCTCACAGTGTTCAGCTAAAACTACAAGTTAGTGTAGTGAGACCTCTGCACAGTGTTCATCTAAAGCTACAAGTTAGTGCAGTGCGTCCTGCTCACAGTGTTCAGCTAAAACTACAAGTTAGTGTGGTGCATCCTCCTCACAGTGTTCAGCTAAACCTACAAGTTATTTTTTTGTGAGCTCTGCACAGTGTTCAGCTAAAGCTACCTGTAGAAGGTTGGTGGTGTTTTCCTGATCCTTTCACTACCGCAGGCAGCTAAAAAAGCTACAAGTTAGTTTTTTGCGAGCTCTGCACAGTGTTCAGCTAAAGCTACCTGTAGAAGGTTGGTGGTGTTCTCATACTACAGGCAGGCAGTCTGTATATATACAGGCAGCTGCAGTATCAGTATATATATATAAATATATATATATATATATATATATCCCAGCTTAGTGCAGCTACAGGCCATTAGTATGTCTGGAAGGCCAAGAAGGAGAGGCAGACAGTCACAAGCCAATAAGAGAGGGCAAGCAGGCTCTGTGTCTAGTGCTGGTCGTGGAGACGGTGCATCCTCATCAGCACGTGGCCGTGGGACACGCTTGGCCTTTTTTTTCGGCAGCTGGCCCTGTTGAGCCGCAACATGCGGAAGACTTGGTCGAGTGGATGACCAAGCCGTCCTCATCCTCCTCATCCTCTCTCACCCATGCTCAGGGTACTTTGTCTGGCAAAGCAGCGGCCTCTTCCCTCGGCTCAATGTCATCAGTGACTCCTTCCCTAGCCCCACCATGTCCTCCTGAGGAGTCCCTCAAACTGTTTGACCACAGTGTTGGGTACATGCTCCAGGAGGATGCCCAGCGTTTGGAAGGCTCTGATGATGATACTGAGCTCGATGAAGGCAGTAACATGAGCACAGACAGAGGGGGTGCCCAAGAAGGACAGCAATCTGGCAGTCATGCTCCCCCTGCTGCAGCATACTGCCAGGTTTGCTCCAGTGATGAGGAGGGAGGAGATGATGAGGTCACTGACTCAACATGGGTGCCTGATAGGAGAGAGGAGGAGGAGGAGGAGGAGGCGGCACATCACCAACGAGGCAGGATGCCCTCCAGGGGCCAGCCTAAGGGCAGCACATTGACTGCATCACACCCCAAAGCTCCACATATGCAGGGCGCTGCAGTCTCTGCGCGTTATTCAAAAAGTTCTTTGGTGTGGGCCTTTTTTGAGACGAGTGCATCAGATCGCACCGCTGCTATTTGCAACATATGTCTCAAGCGTATCTTGCGTGGCCAAAACATCTCCCGCTTGGGTACCACATGCTTGACCAGACATATGTTGACCTGCCATGCAGTTCGTTGGCAAGCCTATCTAAAAGACCCACACCAAAGAACAAAGAGGACCTCTCCTTGCTCCTCATCAGCTGAGATCTCCAACCCCACTATACTTTCAGTCCTCTCTGAGACCTGCACTGAGAGGAATGAAGGTGTAGAATTAGGTGTGTCACAGCCAAGTACTTGTGGGCAATCTGCTTTTGGTACACCGACGTCAGATTGTACCAGGCAAATTTCCCTACCCCAGCTGTTGCACCGCCGAAAGAAGTTTTCTCCCAGCCATCCACATGCCCAGCGGTTGAATGCTAGATTGACAAAATTGCTAGCACTTCAACTGCTGCCTTTTCAGTTGGTAGACTCTGCCCCCTTCCGTGAGTTTGTGGAATGTGCGGTTCCTCAGTGGCAGGTACCCAAACGCCACTTTTTCTCACGGAAGGCGTTTCCGGCTCTCTACCGGCATGTGGAAGGAAATGTCCATGCCTCGCTGGACAGGGCGGTCAGCGGTAAGGTGCATATTACCGCTGACTCATGGTCCAGCAGGCATGGACAGGGACGTTACCTAAGTTTCACGGCGCATTGGGTGACTCTGCTGGCAGCTGGGAAGGATGCAGGACAAGGTGCAGTAGTGTTGGAGGTTGTTCCGCCACCACGCCTCCAAAATGCCACTACTAATGATTGTGACACACCTCTCTCCTCCACCCCCTCCTCTTCTTCTTCCTCCATGGCCTCTTCCTGTGCTTTGTCCTCGGAACCAGCAGTGCTCAGTAGCAGTTCAAGGGGCTACGCAAGTACGCAGGCCAAAAGATGCCATGCGATGCTTGAGCTGGTGTGCTTGGGGGACAGGAGCCACACTGGGGCAGAGGTTCTGTCAGCTCTGCAGGGGCAGGTTCAGAGGTGGTTGACGCCATGCCAACTTAAGGCAGGAATGGTGGTTTGCGACAATGGCACCAACCTCCTCTCTGCCCTCCGACAGGGACAAATGACCCATGTGCCCTCTTTGGCTCACGTCCTTAACTTGGTGATGCAGCGGTTCTTGGGCAGGTACCCGGGCTTACAGGATGTCCTGAGGCAGGCCAGGAAAGTCTGTGTGCATTTCCGCCGGTCATATAATGCCAGTGCTCGGCTGGTGGACCTCCAAAAGGAGTTTAACCTGCCCAAGATCCGCCTAACCTGTGACATGCCCACCAGGTGGAACTCAACGTTGGCCATGCTGCAGCGGCTGCACACGCAGCAGAGGGCCATCAATGAGTACCTGTGCGACTATGGCACCAGGACAGGGTCAGGAGAGCTTGGTTTTTTTTCCCCACGCCAGTGGGCCATGATCAGGGATGCATGCACTGTCCTGTCACCATTTGAGGAGGATACGAGGATGGTGAGCAGTGACAGTGCATGCATCAGTGACACTGTCCCCCTTGACCACCTGTTGGAGCACACGCTGCGTGGAATAATGGACAGGGCACTTAAGGCAGAACAAAGGCAGGAAAAGGAGGACTTCCTTAGCTCTCAAGGCCCCCTTTATCCAGACAGTGTTCCTGCGTGCCCGCCGATCCCACAGGAAGAGGAGGAGGAGGAGGAGGAGGAAGATTGTGTCAGTATGGAGGTGGAGCCTGGCACTCAGCATCAGCAGCAGTCTTTAAGGGATCAGTCCCAAGAAACACATGGACTTGTACGTGGCTGGGAGGAGGTGGCTGCGGACCATGTCGTCCTTAGTGACCCAGAGGACTCTGGACCGAATGCCTCAGCAAACCTACGCTGCATGGCCTCCCTGATCCTGCAAAGCCTGCGTAAGGATCCTCGTATTCGTGGTATCAAGGAGAAGGACCAATACTGGCTGGCAACCCTCCTTGATCCACGTTACAAGGGTAAGGTTGCGGACCTTATCTTGCCATCGCAGAGGGAGCAGAGAATGAAACATCTTCAGGAGGCCTTGCAGAAAGGTCTGTGCAACGCGTTCCCAGAGACTGGGAGGTTACAAACTCCTGTTTCTGGACAACATGTTGCTGAGGCTTCGGTCAGTCAAAGAAGGAGCGGTGGAGAAGGTGGCCGTCTGACCAATGCGTTCAGACAATTTTTTGGTCCACAGCCCCAAGGTATGATCGGTTCCAGCAACCATCGCCAGCGTCTGTTTTACATGGTGCAGGAATACCTAGGGGCAAGATCTGACTTGGACACCTTTCCCACCGAAAATCCTCTGGGTTACTGGGTCTTGAGGATGGATCACTGGCCAGAGCTTGCACAGTATGCAATTGAGCTACTGACCTGTCCTGCATCCAGCGTTCTTTCGGAACGCACATTCAGTGCTGCTGGAGGCTTTGTAACCGATCACAGGGTGCGTTTGTCCACCGACTCGGTCGATCGACTGACCTTCATAAAAATAAATCAGTCTTGGATCACCACCAGCTACCAAGCACCTGATGCTGATGTAACCGACTAATTTTTTTTAAAATCTCAGATCCCTTCAAAGACTGCCTATGCTGATGCTGAGTGACTATCCCTGAGTAATTATCCTCTTCCTCCTCAATGATCACGCTGATAGCTTGTAAGAACATTTTTGGTTCTGGGCGCCACCAGCAGTGCCTAAGGCCCAATTTTTCAGCCCCTGTTTAACAGGAGCATGTAATTACAATTTTTGATGCAATACTTTGCAGCAGGGCTCGTTTCTGCATTCCAACTAGAGTATCTGTGAGGGGTTGCAGTGTTGTGGCACCAGCACCAGTGCCTAAGGCCCAATTTTTCAGCCCCTGTTTAACAGGGGCGTGTAATTACAATTTTTGATGCAATACTTTGCAGCAGGGCTCGTTCCTGCGTTCCAACTAGAGTGTCTGTGAGGACTTACAGTGTTGTGGCACCAGCACCACCACCACCACCAAAGGCCCAATTTTTCTGCCCTTGTTCAATAGGGGCATGTAATTATAATTCTTGATCTAATATTTCACAGCAGGGCCCATTTCTGCACCCACCAAGAGCGAGTGAGGACTTACAGTGCTGTGGCACCAGCACCACCACCACCACCACCACCAAAGGCCCAATTTTTCTGCCCTTGTTCAACAGGGGCATGTAAATACAATTCTTGATCTAATATTTCACAGCAGGGCCCATTTCTGCGCCCACCAAGAGCGAGTGAGGACTTACAGTGTTGTGACACCAGCACCACCACCAGCACCAAAGGCCCAATTTTTCTGCCCCTGTTCAACAGGGGCATGTAATTACAATTCTTGATCTTACAGTGGCCACAACAACACCTAAGGCCCAAATTTCTGCTGAGTATATAGGGCAGGCCCCTACTTTCAAACATCTAACTTACAAACGACTCCTACTTGCAAACGAAAGGAGAGAACAGGAAGTGAGATGTAGTCTACCCCTAGGAAGGGAAATTCTCACCTGTAAGAGTTAATATGGGAAAAACATTTCTCCTTTCCACTGATGCTTTCCAATCCTTGTTCCACAAAAAAACCCACATTTTCAAAAAACATTTGTCATTGGGACAAAAAGTGAGGTGAAATCTTCTGAAGAGGAGGACAGACAGCAAAACAAATGTCACAGGGGTGATAACCCTTCCCTATGTTTTCCAAAAAACTTAAAAAAGATTTTTTGGCTGGTGCTAAACACGTTAAACATCTACCCGTTCAAAATTACAAACAGATTCTACTTAACAACAAACCTACAGTCCCTGTCTTGTTTGCACCGCCTGTATATAGCTGTTCAGAGTATATAGGGCCTGGTGGCCCCACACCTTTCCTTATTTTAATTTGGGTGCGGGGTTCCCCTTAATATCCATACAAGACCCAAAGGGCCTGGTAATGGACTGGGGGGGTACCCATGCCCTTTGTCTCACTGATTTTCATCCATATTGCCAGGACCCGACATTACATTAAAGCCGCAAGCAGTTTTAAATGACTTTTTTTCCTTTAAAAATGACATTTTGTGTAGGGACTGTTCTAAGCACAGGAAACACGCGCCACTTTACAGGCATACTATAGACACCCCCCCAGGTACGATATTTAAAGGAATATTTCACTTTTTTTTTTTACTTTAAGCATCTTTAAAATCACTGCTCCCGAAAAAACGGCCGCTTTTAAAAGTTTTCTTTTTGCATTGATACATGTCCCCTGGGGCAGGACCCGGGTCCCCAAACCCTTTTTAGGACAATACCATGCAAATTAGCCTTTAAAATGAGCACTTTTGATTTTGAACGTTCGAGTCCCATAGACGTCAATGGGGTTCTAACATTCGTGCGAATTTTCGGTCCGTTCGCAGGTTCCGGTGCGAACCGAACCGGGGGGTGTTCGGCTCATCCCTACTGGGGAGCAGTGGGTTGGAACACTGGGGGCATAAACTGGGGTTATAAGCCTGAAATCGCCCAAAATAAGAAAGACAAGAATGGGAAATCACTCCTAGACAAAATGACAATCAACAAGCACACAGATCAATACTTCACAAAAGAGTTTAGACTAACCATTGAGAATCCCAGCCCAGGGGACAGTGGGACCTATGTATTGGGTCTGTGGTGGGCAAATAGGTATGCCAGCTTTAGGAAACCTTTTCAACTGAAAGACATGTTCAATAACCCAGAGTGGACAGTTCCCCAATCTACATCCAATTCGAACCCCCTAAAGCCTCACATGCAAACATTAGGAGACATGGTAGCCATAGCAGATCCTACCTTTGAGGACACCATGGCTGCTGAGACCAGTTTTTCAGATGTCAACTTATGGCTCGAATGGATGAGGTACAATGCAGGGAAGCATAACAAGACTAATTGCTACGTATGTGGGGGGGCTAAACCACATCTAGGAACAGTCCCCCTTAACATACCCCCAGAACATGAGACCTGTGTCCTTAGTTTGTTTACAAACACAGCTACAAACCAGCAGAAGGTATTACCATATATCCTGGCAGTTATACATGTTATGGGAAGTACCATGGGGCGGGAAAACCCCTTGGGAACTTCACTGAGGGTTACTGCGAGTCTTACAGTAAGGTGTCTGCAGACCTAGTGCAGAATAAAGTCCAGTCTCTGGGAGATGTGTACTGGATTTGTGGGGACATGAAAGTTAGAAGTAGAATGACAGGACAGTGGACAGGAGAGTGTGCACTGGCTAAAGCCATAATGCCCCTGCATATTCTCCCACAAACCCCAGAGCCGGAAGCCAGTGATGCACACAAATCAAACAGGAAATGTAGGAGTGCCCCAGAGGGAAGCTTTGACCCCCATGTATACATAGACGCCATAGGGGTCCCAAGGGGGGTCCCAGATGAATTCAAAGCAAGAGACCAAGTAGCAGCAGGTTTCGAGTCACTGATTCCCATTATCACCGTAAACAAGAATGTAGACTGGATAAATTACATCTACTACAACCAGCAAAGATTTGTCAATTACACCAGGGACGCACTCCAAGGTCTGGCCTAACAGTTAGAGGCAGCATCACACATGACTTTCCAAAACCGTATGGTCTTAGACATGCTCCTAGCTGAGAAGGGGGGTGTATGCAAGATGATCCCTGAGACAAGTACATGCTGCACTTACATCCCAGACAACACCGGCCCAAATGGTAAAGTGACTTTAGTCATCCAAAAACTAGAGAATCTGTCCAAAGAATTAAAACAGAATTCAGGGCTCACCAACCCATGGGACCAGTATTTTACCTGGATAAAGGGAGGGTGGCAGGGACTACTGACCCAGATAGGGATAGCCGTCCTGACAATAGCTGCCATAATCTGCTGTGTCTTCCCCTGTATTAAGAAGTGTGTAGAAAAAGCTGTTGACCAAAGTACCCCCACATTTGTGAACCAAGAGATTCCAGATGATGACGACGATGTCTATGTAAGGCTTGACGAAACCTATGATGAAAGTTATGCAGTACACTCCGTTACAGTCACCCTTCCCCGAGATGCAACACCGTAGGGCTATAGGGACAGATAGCACCTGGCGGAATTTCACCAGCTGTATTGAGGGGGGTTGGTGTGCTAGTCACAGCCCTTTCTCTACATACAGCTTAAAAGAGTTGCAGTCAGTGAAATGAACCGGGTGGAAATGACAGGTTGTTCTCCAGAGAGAGGGACAGTTTTGTGAAATACGCATTTCAAGGGGGGACTGTAATGAAATGTGATTATGAGCGTTATTGTGAAATGCCTATTTCTAATATAATCGCATAGATATAAGTGCTTATTTTCTTATGACCAGCTATTAGCCTTAATCATGCTCAAATTAGATGTCTGCCAGCTTCTCCTTTCATGTGAAACAGAACTGCAAGAGTTAAAGTACAAAGAACAAAGTTAAGAAGATTGCACCTATTTTTCAGGCCTATGAGGCTACACTCAAGACAAACAGGAACTGAAAATAAGACATAATTAGCTATGATAGTCTGCTATCTCCTTATACAGATATAACCCAGCAAAGCTTACATTTCCACACAATAATGAATATGTATAATTTGCGGTTTGTACACGCTTGTTTTGTTCGATATTTGATTTGATAACGAAATATCCGGCTCTCAGTATATCATTTTGAGCCCAGTAAATAAACGACAGAAGTACCAAACTTACTGAACGTGTCCGTGTCAGTGATTTGTGGTTAAATGTGCACATTTTTCACATCGAAGGTTAATTTGGCCAGGGGGACAGAAACAAGAGTACCGAGCGGTTCTGTTCGGTCCAAAACACTACAATCAAAGCAGCCCATAAATAGCAGCACTTCTTATCTCTCAGTGCCAGTTTGTGTAGACTAGCTCCCTGGGTGTTGTGACTGCTTTGTGACTCTGAATACCGTATATGAACTTCTGCCTGAATTCCTGACTACTCTCTAGCTTGCTGATTTTGTACTTTACCGCCAGCTCGTGTATGACCTTTGCCTGCCTGACCACTCTCTGGATTTCGATTGTGTACCGCTTTACCTGATCTGTTGCAAACCTGATCTGCCTGACAAAGCTTTCACCTGAATCCTCAGCACAAAAGCTCCACTTCGGACACTACCTATCACAGGTACCTTACACTCTCGGAACTCTAGTTTGTACCCTAGAGTTATTGAAGAAGCCACCCATTTGTCTTGACACTCTTCCTGCAAGACCCATGAGAACTGTAGATGTCTTTCCCCCACTCGAGTGAGCGGGGGCGCCCCTTCATAAGAAGGCTTTAGTATTTTGCTTTGTGGGTTTCCTTCCCCAGGACTTCTTTTGTCCCTGGGGTTGACCTGAGGTTTACCTCTTGAATTTGATGGTGGAGGCCGTCGTGACTGCCTGGAGGCTGATGCTCCTGGCATTGGAGAAGAGGCACATTTAAATTAAATACGCTTACTCCTTTTCCTAACTGGCAAAAGGGTACTTTTCCCATTACAAATTCTTTGGATGTATTTATCCTCCAGATCATCCCGAAACAGCCGTTCACCGCAAAAAGGAAAACTAGCCAGGAGCTTTTTGCATGGTGCTTCGGCTGACTAATTTTTCAACCAGGGTATTCTACGGATATGGACCAGCCCAAGCATAAGGCGTTAGGCCTGGAGAATAGAATCTCTCATAGCATCTATTGTAAAACATAACACCCCTGGTAGCCCGGCCAAATCTTGGGCCTGCTGATCAGGTATAACCTTGAGCACCTGTTTAAACTGGTCTCTCAAGGATTGACATACGCCAATTGCTGCCAGTGCAAGCTGAGCTACTGAACCTGCCAGAGAAAAAGTGTTCTTTAATAAGAATGCTGGACGTTGCTGCACGCCAACACCGTGCTAAGCCCTGCCCCCTCCATCACATCGCGCCCCCCCTCGCTTTTTAAAAGAGCATCTTTCCCGCATGGGTGCAGGCCTCCGAGATCCGACGAGATCGGCTTGTGTGTGAGAGGGTGGCAAGGAGAAGACCTGGTGACAAACTGCCGTGCAGGGGGTGGTGAAAAATGGAGCGGCATCGCCGATCGTTCTGGCTCTCCCCTATCCAGGGAGAGGGAGAGAGCTTGTCCAGGTGGGGGGTGTTTTTTTGGAAGAAAATTCCCCCCCCCCAATCTTACCGGAGGCCTGGGCTGCTAGCTGGATGGAATCTGCAGCTTCTGCTGACACAGGGTGATCTTTGAGGAAAGCATGACAAGGTATGTGCTCTATACAGCCCCCAGTGGTGACTTTTAGGCATGATAACATTTACCTTTTAAAGGAGACAATTCATAAAAAACTTAAAAATTCCTTAGAGATCTCCACTTACCTTTCCCGCCGCATGGATTTCTGTGGTAAAACCAACAGACCCAATCTTCACCCCTCACGGTGGGCTCCATTTAAAAACCTTCAGGAACCGAGATCCACACTCCTGGACCTGAAAAGACCCCGCCAGGAAGCTTTATGGCTGAAAAAACCAAAGCACTGGATCCCGGGCTCCAGCTCTCTAAAAAGAGAAGCATTACGGGCTAAACCTCGTTTCTTCTGCCATGAGGCCCGGGTACCATTCAATTCAGCCTAAAAAGACACTTTGAATGGATCCAGCTGCATAGCTGGCCCCAGCAAGGATTGCTCCAGTGGAGCTCAGCACAACATATCTTTACTCGTGACAAACACCTTAGACACTGGCGAAAAAACTGAGGTACTCCCAGTAGTGGGAGGGGTTATATAGGGAGTGGACTTCCTGTCTTAGGGTGTGCCAGTGTCCATCACCTGAAGGTGGCCTATAACCCACATAGTAATTACTATGTCTCTGTGTCCCACGATGTACGATTAAGAAAGACCTTGGATGTCTCCCCTGTGCTCCACTGAATGTAATGCAATGCAGAACGCAATGCATTACATTCCTTCCCCGGTATGCTGACTGGAGACAGACCTGGAAGTGACACCAAACACATTGCTTTCTGGGTCAGCAACAAGTAGGGGAAAAGGGCAGATGGCACTGGGGGTGTGTGGACGCAATCGGGTTGCAGCTCAGCCGCCCGAATGCTTCCATCTGACAGGCAGGAGTCTGCTTGTCAGATTTACACACAGCCACCGGGAATGTGTGTGAAACCCCCCCGCGCCAGGTCAATACGTCTTTTTTATATAGTAAATAAAAAATCTAAAAATACCATTATAAATTACAATTCCAAAATATATAATGTAATTCCCAAGTGCTAATTGCTGGTGCCAATATTATATCTGACGAGTCTGCTCGGCTCATAGCCTTTAAGAAAAAAGAAAGCAGATAATTATTACAAAATTCAAAACAATTCTATAACAACAAATATGTCGCTTGTGGGGATATTGACATTTGCGATTTGCGATACATTTTAACATTTGTTCTTATTATCTCAATTTTTTTCCTTTTTTTTTTTTACGCTTTTTCTTTTTCATTGTTGCTAATGATTTACTATGTATTTGATCTATATGCATAGTGTTCTTTACGTAAAGTCGATTTGTGTATTTCTACAAATGTACACCTCTTGTTATTTATTGACAATTTTTAATCTTTAATGCTAGATAACTTTTTTGTAGAAATTGTAAGGCTACCCACACATCATTTTCTCATCTCGTTTTTATACGCACCTGAACACGGGTACTGTATGGTAGATGTTGTCATTGGAGTTTTTACATTTATCATATATCTTCAATATTTGCACTGTATTTCGATAACCCAATAAACAATTTATGGTTAAAAACAAAAAGAAAGGAAGATCACACAAAAAGCCTGTGAGGAAAAAAAGGTTAGTAAATAAACTTGATAGAAAAAAAAATAATAAGTCCCAATTCATGAATTTAAAAACCTAAAAAATAGGTAACTCATGTGCAACATCCAAAAAAATATAAGGTGTATGGTCCCATATCCAAGTGCAAGTGAATGCCGCTCTTATCCAATAAATGTAAGCAATCCACAAAACAGATAGTTCTTATATCCAATGCTGATCACCACAGTGATTTTACCTGTGATATAAGTAAGATTGGCTCCTTACCAGATAGTGTGGACCAAAATAATGGTCAACAGCGCATTTAAAATAACTTTTTCCTGTCACTCCTCATCCCCTTTCTGCGGATTCTCCCAGCAATGTAATGCAAAACAAGAAAAGGACATCTCATAGAACAATGTGTTTGAAAGTAATAATTTAATAATAGAAGTGCACTTACATATTTTCCACAGTAAAATCTCATTAAAACATGCACAGAGCTGTTTCCCGAACAGGCAATCTCCAAACACTGGTATTACGGCAATCAGATAGCATAAAGGCCCTGCCCGATGCATGTTTCGTCAAAGAATGACATCTTCACGGGAATTGGCCAAAAGACATTTTATTATGTTGGTGTATTTTTTATGGAATGTAAATTTGCCTTTATTTCACATTTTTGCACTTTATGAACTAAATTAATTAATTTAGCATTAATTTACACTACCGTTCAAAAGTTTGGGGTCACATTGAAATGTCCTTATTTTTGAAGGAAAAGCACTGTACTTTTAAATGAAGCTAACTTTAAACTAGTCCTAACTTTAAACAAATATACTCTATACATTGCTAATGTGGTAAATGACTATTCTAACTGCAAATGTCTAGTTTTTGGTGCAATATCTACATAGGTGTATAGAGGCCCATTTCCAGCAACTATCACTCCAGTGTTCTAATGGTACAATGTGTTTGCTCATTGGCTCAGAAGGCTAATTGATGATTAGCAAACCCTTGTGCAATCATGTTCACACATCTAAAAACAGTCTAGCTCCTTCCAGAAGCTACAAAACTGACCTTCCTGTGAGCAGATTGAGTTTCTGGAGCATCACATTTGTGGGGTCAATTAAACGCTCAAAATGGCCAGAAAAAGAGAACTTTCATCTGAAACTCGACAGTCTATTCTTGTTCTTAGAAATGAAGGCTATTCCATGCGAGAAATTGCAAAGAAATTGAAGATTTCCTACAACGGTGTGTACTACTCCCTTCAGAGGACAGCACAAACAGGCTCTAACCAGAGTAGAAAAAGAAGTGGGAGGCCGCGTTGCACAACTAAGCAAGAAGATAAGCACATTAGAGTCTCTAGTTTGAGAAACAGACGCCTCACAGGTCCCCAACTGGCATCTTCATTAAATAGTACCCGCAAAACACCAGTGTCAACATCTACAGTGAAGAGGCGGCTGCGGGATTTTGGGCTTCAGGGCAGAGTGGCAAAGAAAAAGCCATATCTGAGACTGGCCAATAAAAGAAAAAGATTAAGATGGGCAAAAGAACACAGACATTGGACAGAGGAAGACTGGAAAAAAGTGTTGTGGACGGATGAATCCAAGTTTGAGGTGTTTGGATCACAAAGAAGAACGTTTGTGAGACGCAGAACAAATGAAAAGATGCTGGAAGAATGCCTGACGCCATCTGTTAAGCATGGTGGAGGTAATGTGATGGTCTGGGGTTGCTTTGGTGCTGGTAAGGTGGGAGCTTTGTACAGGGTAAAAGGGATTGTGAATAAGGAAGGCTATCACTCCATTTTGCAACGCCATGCCATACCCAGTGGACAGCGCTTGATTGGAGCCAATTTCATCCTACAACAGGACAATGACCCTAAACACACCTCCAAATTGTGCAAGAACTATTTACAGCAGAAGCAGGCAGCTGGTATTCTATCGGTAATGGAGTGGCCAGCACAGTCACCAGATCTGAACCCCATTGAGCTGTTGTGGGAGCAGCTTGACCGTATGGTACGCCAGAAGTGCCCATCCAACCAATCCAACTTGTGGGAGCTGCTTCTAGAAGCGTAGGGTGCAATTTCTCCAGCTTACCTCAATAAATTAACAGCTAGAATGCCAAAGGTGTGCAATGCTGTAATTGCTGCAAAAGGAGGATTCTTTGATGAAAGCAAAGTTTGATGTAAAAACAATGTTATTTCAAATACAAATCATTATTTCTAACCTTGTCAATGTCTTGACTCTATTTTCTATTCATTTCACAACGTATGGTGGTGAATAAGTGTGACTTTTCATGGAAAACACAAAATTGTTTGGGTGACCCCAAACTTTTGAACGGTAGTGTATATTAGAGTTTTATGCACAATAAGTACAGTATATTTTCTATGATGTTGTATTAATTTAGCGCCACACTATATGATTTATTTATGCACTAATTTCGTATCACAGATGGTGTAGGCTGATTTTATGTGTTAAAATCTTCCCCAGCGCAGAATTATTTTTGTTTTTATAGTAAATAAACCTGTCTTACACCAGTCTCCATACTGCAGAAACAAACACTTGGCCATTGCCCCCACCTATAACTGGCTTTCACAGCAATGAGCACATGGAAGGGCAACACATACAAAACAAAACCAGAGAAAATTCCCAGCTCAACTCACCAACCAGTCTGTTACCAACCAAACTATCCTGTTTAACAGTTTGCGTTAAAACAGGGGTTTAGTTAGCACACATTTTCAAATACATGCGTAAGCTGCAGAGCCACTCCACGACACCCTGATATTTCTGCAGTCCTAATTCTTCCACTGTGGAGACTCTCATAAATTTATAAGTGTTAGGACTGCAGAAATATTGGGGTGCCGTGGAGTGGCTCTGCAGCTTATGCATGTATTTGAAAATGTGTGCTAACTAAACCCTTGTTTTTAAACTATTAGACAGGATAATTTGGTTGGGAACAGATTGGTTGGTGAGTTGAGCTGGGAATTTTCTCTGGTTTTGTCCATAGTGAAGAGGGTGATGTCACCATCCTTCTGGTGAGACCAAGGATAATAGCTGGGTACCCCAAATCTTGCAAGAAGACGCTCCAGTCAATAGACGTCAATATATTACAGGATAAACAAAAGCATTTTGAGAAGGTTTGGACTCCCTGGATGCATTACTTGTAAACTCCATCATAAAGCTGTTGACTTGCTGGTAGAGGAGGTGGACACACGCCGGCAAGCTATTCTTATAGCATTTGATAGCTACACAATGAAGACTGTTGATGCAAAAGAAATGACACTCAAAATGAAGATCAGACTCGTCTATGCATTTATTTTCACAGTTGTCAATTACAGATGTGAAAGCTGGACACTTCAGAAACAGGATAGAAAGAAAATTAACTCACTTGAGCTTTGGGGCTGGAGAAGGATTTTATGTGTGTAGTGGACAGCTCGTAGAACTAAAAGATCGATTTTGGCAGGGATCAATCCGGCTATGTCCCTAGAAGATCAAATGATGAAGTTACAATTGTCATATTTTGGTCACACTGTCAGAAGAGAGGGACCACTGGTGAAGGAAATAATGTTTGGGAAGATCAAAGGAACCAACTACTAAGTGGTTGTACACATTGATTACAGCTGTGGGGAGGACACTGAAGACTAGCACAAAACTTTTTTTAGAGCTCTTATTTATCAAGTCGCTAGGATTCAGACTCGAGTTGTTGGCACTTAATATGAATAAAATGAAGAAGAAAAATTATAATAATATCGGGGGGAGAAAATGATCCTGAGCCACAGTTGTGGAAATGGAGTTTATTCTCCACAATTTTCTTTGCTCTTTATAAGGATAAATGTTGACTTCTACAAGTTTTTATTGTTACCATTGATATTTGATTATGTGACAGGCAACTTACCACTTTCAATCTCTCTTGGGTGAGTGGATGCTCTAAAAAAATGCTTTGTATCTCTTTATGGAAAAATTCAATAAATACTATTGAAAAGAAATTTGACTTTATTGCTTTTGCATGGGGGGAATAAATATTTAAGCGGACCTTCCATTTTTAGTGAAGGTCTGGGACCAGGAGCCTTCTTAATAAACACAGTTTTTTCTTTGATGATAATGATGATGTACAAAGTTACATAGTTAATCAGGTTGAAAAAGACACAAGTCCATCTAGTTCAACCAAAAAAAAAAAATAAAAAATAAAAAAATAAAATATATATATATATATATATATATATATATATATATATATATATATATATATATATATATATATATTACACAATCCTATACCCACAGTTGATTTCAGAGGAAGGTGAAAAACCCCAGCAAAGCATGATCCAATTTGCTGCAACTGGGGGAAAATTTCCTTCCTGATCCCCTGAGAGGAGATTGGATATTCCTTGGATCAACTTCAGCTATAAATGTTACTACCCAGATATATTATGTACATTTAAGAAAGAACCCAGGCCTTTCCTAAAGCAATCTACTGAGCTGGACAGAACCACCTCTGGAGGGAGTCTATTCCACATTTTCACAGCTCTAACTTTTGAAGAAACCTTTCCGTATTTGGAGATGAAATTGCTTTTCCTCTAGGTGTAAAGAGTGCCCCCTTGTCCTCTGTGGTGACCTTAAAGTGAATAACTCAACACCAAGTTCACTATATGGACCACTTATGTATTTGTACATATTGATCATATCCCCCCTTATGTATTTATACATGGTGATCATATCCCCCCTTAATCTCCTCTTCTCAAGAGAGAATAAATTCAGTTCCTCTAATTCTTTCCTCATAGCTGAGCTCCTCCATGCCTCTTATCAGTTTGGTTGTCCTTCTCTGCACTTTCTCCAGTTCCCCGATATCCTTTTTGAGAACTGGTGCCCAAAACTGAACTGCATATTTCAGATGAGGTCTTACCAATGATTTGTACAGGGGCAAAATTATATCTCTGTCTCTGGAGTCCATAACTCTCTCAATACAAGGAAGGACTTTGCTCGCTTTGGAAACCGCAGCTTGGCACTGCATGGTATTATTGAGCTTATGATCTAACAGAACCCTGAGATCCTTCTCCACTATGAATCCCCCTAGTTGTACTCCTACTAGTATGTATGATGAATGCATATTATTAGCCTCCAAGTGCATAACTTTACATTTATCTACATTAAACCTCATTTGCCACATAGTCGCCCAATTAAACAATGAATTAAGGTCTGCTTGTAAGTCTGAGACATCCTGTAAGGACGTTATTCCACTGCATAGCTTGGTGTCATCTGCAAACACTGAAATGGTACTTTTAATCCCAGACCCTATATCGTTTATAAAAATATTAAAAAGTAATGGTCCCAACACTGAAACTTGGGGTACACCACTGATAACCTTAGACCGTTCGGAGTATGAATCAATAACCACTACTCTCTGAATTCAGTCTTTTAGCTGGTTTTCTACCCATTTACAAACTGATCTTTTCAAACCTGTACACTTTACCTTACACATTAGCCGTGTGTGGGGAATGGTGTCAAACGCTTTCGCAAAATCCAAGTATACCACGTCCAGAGCCACCTGTCTGTCCAAGGTTTTACTTACCTCCTCATAAAAAGAAATCAGGTTTGTCTGACAACTTCTGTCTTTCATGAATCCATGCTGTCTGTTGCTTAAAATATTTTTTTTCCAGCAAGAACTCATTTATGTGGTCTTTTATTAAACTCTCCAGTATCTTCCCGAATATAGAAGTTAAACTAACAGGTCTATAGTTACTTGGTAAAGGTTTTGATCCCTTTTTAAATATAGGGACCACATTGGCCCTGTGTCAATCCAGTGGTAATATTCCAGTCATTAACGAATCCCTAAAAATTAGAAACAATGGCTTTGAAATGACAGAGCTCAATTCTTTTAGGATCCGTGGCACTGTAATTTTTTTTGTTTAAATAAATTCTTTATTTACAGAGAGCACCAGTTCCTCTCTTTGCTTCACTCCTCCCAGCTCTGGCAAGGCGGAGGTAATAGGTCACCAGTAGTAAAATCATGTTATATATTTAAAGAATATGTTTTTTTTTCTAAAGTTACATTTTTCCTCTGTTGGATCTCTTGTGTTCTGGCAAATCACTGCATCTAATTAGGGTTTCATGTTTTTCCTAATTGCAGGTATTTGTATTTAGGTAAGCTTTTTTCTGTATTGATGATAACATCTGTTAGTGATTTTTTGTAGCTTTATGTTTCTTGTAGTGGCCAATGAGCTGCAGGCGGGATATGTGCAAACGTGTAAGGTCAAGGGATGACCTAACATGACCATATTAGGTCAATGTTGTCATTAGCATCCCCAACCTATTGTGTATATAAGCTACAAGGGGGAAGATCTCTGGCTGCTTCTCAGCAATGACCCAGCAATGACAGCTAACTACTGGACCAAACCCAAGCTTATCCCTAGTCATCATTAGTGCTAAAGCCCATTTGCTAGTGTTATATGCTTTCTTTCAATCCTTTTGACCTCCATTTTTCAGGTGAGCCAATACAGGTGATATGCCTGGGGAACCATCTTATGTTATGTCTGCCAGTATCTGGAATGGTAAGCAATCATCTGTCTTAATGCCAGTATTGGCTCAATGAATGTTCCCTGCTGTAGATCCATCTGCCATCTTACAATTCTGAGGGCCCTAGGGCCATCTGGCATACTGCAGATATGAGGGGACTAGCCCCCTTACCCCATGGCCAACCTGGGGGCTCAGGTCATCACTTTTAGCCTCACCCATTGATGACCTTTAGACCTGTCTAGCTAGGGTGTCCTTGATCAGGAGCAAAGACCCTTGCCAGCAGAGCTGCAAGGGTAATTTGGGCACACATCGCCATAAGGTGCTGATACAAAAAGGCATGGTAAAACATGGGTTCACTGCCCCTACTGAAAGAGCATTTCCTGCACTGTGACTGGTTAGGGGCACTTGAGTGCAATCAAAAGGAAGCAACCTAAAGTGAACATGTGGCCAGTTTTAAGAAAAGTAAAAAACAAAAGAATTTTATTGAGATATGAGAACATACACTGAGGAATGCCCGATTGTTATAACTCTATTTACAGCTTCATGGAATGAATTAACTGCATAACCATATTAATTGGTTCAGTAACATGCACAAAGAAGCATGTGGTATCATAAGGCACTAATAAAACAAGATGTCTAATTCTTGGTTATTATAAAAGCGCTTGGTGCTCCTATTCTCTTAACTACCTAGGAGTTCATTTAACCCCTTCATACTCATCTTTATACTCAATCAACTAGCTTCCACTGTTCCAGGAAATGACTCGCTCTTTGCACCAGTGGGCCATATATCCTATTTCCTTACTTGGCCAGGTGAACGTCCTTAAAATGTCAAACCTACCTAGATTACTCTATTTTTTTTAAACCCTACCTGTTGCCATTCCTATGTCTTAACACAAGTCCCTCTAAAAACTAATTTTCTCAAACTCATATGAATAATAGGTCTTACCGTATAGCAAGCTCTGTGCTGTTCTCCCTGAGGATACATAGGGGATTTGTGGTCAGTGGGAGTACACAGATAGTTTACATTATAAATTATTACTATGCTACCCATTTGCATGCTGTCATCCCTTGTCTAGTTTGCATGCCCCCAATCAATGGTCAGAATTTGAAAGGGGCTCCCTCTACCCCGTTCATCCATGCTTATTGGTATGGTCTTTATCCCTTCATAATGAAGCTATTTTAAAACACATGTGCATTGCTCCTATGTCATTTACTTTAGCTTTATGGCAGAAATGTTGTCAGAAATACTTTCTCTCTTCACCATGCCCTCTCCTTTCCAATATTCTTTTCAACCTGGTCATACCGGATAGTCTGCCTTCTGGCCATATGTTACTATGGATGCAGGCATCCCTTTTTCATTTTCATGACCTAGTCCACCCCGTATCCCATAGGTTGTGTACCTTTGAAGACCTACGGGAAAAATATCATATTCCCAACACTGTGCTTTTTTTTCTATTTACAGGTCAAACACTTCTTTCAATCATTATCTGTGTCCCTTACTTTAGATAGACCCACTAAATTTGAATATATATGTGCTCAAGGCCCCTATCAACTTCATTTGATTTCTTCCCTAAACAAAATTCTCCACGAAGCAGCTCCTCTTATGGAAGAAACCCACTCTTATATGGGCAAATGGGCACATGTTTTTCAGAGGCCCATACCTTTGCCTCTCTGGGACAAGATCTAGACTTTCAAAACGTCTAGAAGTGTGGTTCAGAAAGAGACCGCCCTAAAAATATTGATGTTCTGGTACAGACCCCTGAGGTTCTACATCATCAGGACTCAACATTTACAGCATTTTATTGGCACTGTGGTCTTGAATTGGGTCCTCATTATCACATCTTCTGGCAATGATCACAAATAAGACCTTTTTTGGAATGATGTAATGTTGCTACTCCAACAGCTGTTTAATATGTCCTTCTCTGGTGTTGCTAAACTAGTTAAGCGTTTGATCTCTTACATACTTTCAGCAGCTAGAAGAGCTATTCCTCTGCACGGGTTGTCCGCTGACCCGCCCTCTAAGCTTTAACTTTTACACATTATAGCTGACATTTGGAGAATGGAATACCTTACTGCAACTGTAACCGATACTCTGTTGCAGTTTAATAAATGTTGGCAGGTCTGGGACCAATCTGAATATGGTGACTATCCCACAATAATGTTTCTAGTTGCAGCCATTTTACCCTTTGTTGACTGATACTTTATCCCCCTGGTGTGTGTTAGTTCAGGTTCCCCAGCACCTAATTCATGCTTTATGCTGTGAATTGACTGCTGCTACTTTACACTATATTTCTTAACTAACCTGTTTTGGTTTATACTTGGTGTAGTGATATATGATGTATAGTGGTATCGTGGGTAGATAATTAATTAGTAGTTATTATAATGATGATGTAAGTACTCTTCCGCAGCAACCCAATTCTTCCAGAGAGATGCACTTTATTGACTTCCAACACAGAACAAAGTCCAAAGTCCACAGATGACAAAAATCCTACAAAGTAAATATAACTTAGAGTCCCATTTTTCCTAGATCTACACCTTCATAGTCACACACAGACAAGACTATACTAAACTATCGACTGAACGCCATGTAATATTCACTAGACACTGAATGGCTGAGCAATTTGATTGGCCGTTTCCATTCAGGCCTTTGATATGCTTTAGTCTTTCAGACAGACAACAACCCCTAGCCGTGAACAGCTGCAGTCATAAACCGCCCCAATTTGCACTCCCGCATATCAACATCAACAAGTCCCCTTAGATATGTGTAATTAGATTAGATTAACATATACCACCTGAACACCCTTTTTAGCCCTGGAATACCTACATTCCTAATCTGTATTCTTGCATATTAACATCAACAAGTCCCCCCTGATATATTAGCACCCCAGGAGGGAGTTTCTGCTAGGTCAATATTGTACTGTATGTGTACATATATATAATAATATAATATCCCACATAAATCGGCGAACATATTACAACACTTGGTATGTACAATATACCTTTCAATACTCCTGTAAGTAGCCTGTAAGTTGTATCTATGGCAATTGTCTTTTGATGCATGTTATACTTCACTGTACTTTACTTGTGAAAAATCAAATAAAAAAACATAATTATAAAAAAAGTACATTCATAAGCATTGCAGACTTCCCATATTTACAAAATGTGAGCTTAACTTAAACAGCATGTACAGGATGAAGGGAAGCTCTATCTGTACACCTGCAGAGAGAAAAGCTATGCAAGCAGTAATGAATCCCTGGGCATGAGGAGTTCCCTAAGACAATGGAATATAAGAGTGATATCACTTCTCTAGTTGTGTAGTTAGATCTGCAGATGGATTCAAAGGCAGTTAGAAACATAGGCAAGTCTTAGTGCTTGAGAAGAAAATCCACAAAATGCTGCTGTTGCAGTTAGCGGAATAACACACATTTGGGGGCTTGGTGATTTTGTTGAAGTTGTGGGAAAGTATGAACCTCATTAACAGTTAACAATGAATAAACAGTATGAATCATGGGTTGCACCATCTTTGAAACTCACACTGGTCATTCATGTTGGGGAGGATACTGTAAGTCTAGATGAATATTTTATGAAGGTCCATATGAATAAGGTATATGCCAGAATTGGGTTGACTGGTTTGGGGCATAAAGATGGAGGGGTCCAGATAAGGGAGCAAAGAGGGACTGGATGGACATCTAGTATGTCTAAGAGAGTCTATACCAGTAATAGACTGGGGCATGATCTCAGCAGTTTTTTTAGTAATAAAGTAGATTGGGTACTTCTAGACCTCTGCATCATGTAGATTTATATAGGGTGCACCCATTAAGCCTGGGTTTGACAGAGCCCCAAATAAATGTTAAGATCCTGGCTTGTAAGAAGCATAAATACTGTATATTAAGGAATAGGAATGGGTAGAGAAAGTTGGAAAGATATGACATTTTGATGGTATGGATGCAACTGAACCAAGAGATATGAGTGTCTTCCCATGAAGACAGTAATTCTCTGAGTTGTCTAAGAAGGCAAGGTATGTTTTCTCTGTATAGAGAGTCATAGGAGGGGATTAGCTTAATTCCCACACAGGGAAGCGTGGGGGAACATTTTAATGGGAATTGTGTCTGAAGGCTTTGTAGGGAGGAAGAAGAAAGAGTAAAGTTCAGTATTTTCCCCTTCCCTGACTTATAATGCCTTTTTTCACACTGTGTATCTGTGTGGAGGTGGCAATATTTATGAAGTTGAGGGACTCTGCTTCCTCTTGTCAGACCTACACACTTGATCACCGGCAGGGGCATCAGGAGGGGGGGCTGGGGGGGCTGGAGCCCCAAATGGGTCCCCAAAAAGCTCCGGGTCTCGCATTTCTCATGTAGAATTATTAGCCCCGAGTGTAAGCATCCAGTGATTGGTGGGTAAGCCGGGGGCATGCGGCCGCAGTGAGAGTGGAGCTGTCAAATCTAAGCATGATGTCGGCCACCCATCCCTGATATCAGTGCTTAGATTTGACAGCTCCACTCTCACTGCGGCCGCATGCCCCAATACCGATATCCGGGGCCCCTTCGTCCAGTACATAGAAAACTGCCTGTATACACTGTGACTGCTGACTGGGGAGGAAGGTGGCGGGTAGGGATGAGCTTCGTGTTCGAGTCGAACCCATGTTCGACTCGAACATCGTCTGTTCGCCCGTTCGCCGAATTGCGAACGATATGGGCCGTTCGCGCCAAATTCGTGTGGCGCGTCATGGCCCATAATTTACTGCGGCATCTCAGTGCATTGCTGGGTGATGATTGGCCAAGCATGCACTATGATGCTTGGCCAATCACAGCGCCATCAGTAGAGAGAGCTGTAATTGGCCAAAGCCAGGGTGGCTTTGGCCAATTATGGCTCAGGGGGTTTAGAACATGCCCCACACTATATAAGGCCGCCTGCACGGCGGCCCTGTGTAGTGTGTGTTCCGGCATTGAAAAAGAGATAGATAGACAGAGAGACAGTGTCATTTCATTTGAGTTAGCTAGATTAGGCAGAACAATCAGTGAGTTAGCTGCACTTACAGTGTATTGTGTATATATATGCATCCCAGGTGTTGCATATATATATATATATATATATATATATATATATATATATAGATATATATATATATATATATATATATATATATATATATATATATATATACACTGTATTCAGTTTAGCTAGATCCGTTCCTGTTATCTTCTTACTGACAGGCAGGCTTGTCTTGTTACTGTATTTACAGCTACCTGAAGAAAATTGCTGGTGTTCTTTTGATCCTATTAGTACCACAGTCAGGCAGCTAGATTATTTACAGTTAGTGCAGTGCGTCCTGCTCACAGTGTTCAGCTAAAACTACAAGTTAGTGCGGTGCGTCCTGCTCACAGTGTTCAGCTAAAACGACAAGTTAGTGGGGTGCGTCCTGCTCACAGTGTTCAGCTAAAACTACAAGTTAGTGCGGTGCGTCCTGCTCACAGTGTTCAGCTAAAACTACAAGTTAGTGCGGTCCATCCTGCTCACAGTGTTCAGCTAAAACTACAAGTTAGTGTAGTGAGACCTCTGAACAGTGTTCATCTAAAGCTACAAGTTAGTGCAGTGCATCCTGCTCACAGTGTTCAGCTAAAACTACAAGTTAGTGTAGTGAGACCTCTGCACTGTGTTCATCTAAAGCTACAAGTTAGTGCAGTGCGTCCTGCTCACAGTGTTCAGCTAAAACTACAAGTTAGTGCGGTGCATCCTGCTCACAGTGTTCAGCTAAAACTACAAGTTAGTGTAGTGAGACCTCTGCACAGTGTTCATCTAAAGCTACAAGTTAGTGCAGTGCATCCTGCTCACAGTGTTCAGCTAAAACTACAAGTTAGTGTATTGAGACCTCTGCACTGTGTTCATCTAAAGCTACAAGTTAGTGGGGTGCGTCCTGCTCACAGTGTTCAGCTAAAACTACAAGTTAGTGCGGTGCGTCCTGCTCACAGTGTTCAGCTAAAACTACAAGTTAGTGCGGTGCGTCCTGCTCACAGTGTTCAGCTAAAACTACAAGTTAGTGTAGTGAGGCCTCTGCACAGTGTTCATCTAAAGCTACAAGTTAGTGCAGTGCGTCCTGCTCTCAGTGTTCAGCTAAAACTACAAGTTAGTGCGGTGCGTCCTACTCACAGTGTTCAGCTAAAACTACAAGTTAGTGCGGTGCGTCCTGCTCACAGTGTTCAGCTAAAACTACAAGTTAGTGTAGTGAGACCTCTGCACAGTGTTCATCTAAAGCTACAAGTTAGTGCAGTGCGTCCTGCTCACAGTGTTCAGCTAAAACTACAAGTTAGTGCGGAGCGTCCTGCTCACAATGTTCAGCTAAAAATACAAGTTAGTGGGGTGCGTCCTGCTCACAGTGTTCAGCTAAAACTACAAGTTAGTGCGGTGCATCCTGCTCACAGTGTTCAGCTAAAACTACAAGTTAGTGCGGTGCGTCCTGCTCACAGTGTTCAGCTAAAACTACAAGTTAGTGGGGTGCGTCCTGCTCACAGTGTTCAGCTAAAACTACAAGTTAGTGCGGTGCGTCCTGCTCACAGTGTTCAGCTAAAACTACAAGTTAGTGCGGTGCATCCTGCTCACAGTGTTCAGCTAAAACTACAAGTTAGTGCGGTGCGTCCTGCTCACAGTGTTCAGCTAAAACGACAAGTTAGTGGGGTGCGTCCTGCTCACAGTGTTCAGCTAAAACTACAAGTTAGTGCGGTGCGTCCTGCTCACAGTGTTCAGCTAAAACTAAAAGTTAGTGTGGTGCGTCCTGCTCACAGTGTTCAGCTAAAACTACAAGTTAGTGCGGTGCGTCCTGCTCACAGTGTTCAGCTAAAACTACAAGTTAGTGCGGTGCGTCCTGCTCACAGTGTTCAGCTAAAAGTACAAGTTAGTGTGGTGCGTCCACCTCACAGTGTTCAGCTAAACCTACAAGTTAGTGTAGTGAGACCTCTGCACAGTGTTCATCTAAAGCTACAAGTTAGTGCAGTGCGTCTTACTCACAGTGTTCAGCTAAAACTACAAGTTAGTGCGGTGTGTCCTGCTCACAGTGTTCAGCTAAAACTACAAGTTAGTGGGGTGCGTCCTGCTCACAGTGTTCAGCTAAAACTACAAGTTAGTGTGGTGCGTCCACCTCACAGTGTTCAGCTAAACCTACAAGTTAGTGTAGTGAGACCTCTGCACAGTGTTCATCTAAAGCTACAAGTTAGTGCGGTGCGTCCTGCTCACAGTGTTCAGCTAATACTACAAGTTAGTGGGGTGCGTCCTGCTCACAGTGTTTAGCTAAAACTACAAGTTAGTGGGGTGCGTCCTGCTCACAGTGTTCAGCTAAAACTACAAGTTAATGCGGTGCGTCCTGCTCACAGTGTTCAGCTAAAACTACAAGTTAGTGCAGTGAGACCTCTGCACAGTGTTAATCTAAAGCTACAAGTTAGTGCGGTGCGTCCTGCTCACAGTGTTCAGCTAAAACTACACGTTAGTGCCGTGCGTCCTGCTCACAGTGTTCAGCTAAAACTACAAGTTAGTGGGGTGCGTCCTGCTCACAGTGTTCAGCTAAAACTAAAAGTTAGTGCGGTGCGTCCTGCTCACAGTGTTCAGCTAAAACTACAAGTTAGTGTGGTGCGTACACCTCACAGTGTTCATCTAAAGCTACAAGTTAGTGCAGTGTGTCCTACTCACAGTGTTCAGCTAAAACTACAAGTTAGTGTGGTGCGTCCTGCTCACAGTGTTCAGCTAAAACTACAAGTTAGTGGGGTGCGTCCTGCTCACAGTGTTCAGCTAAAACTACAAGTTAGTGCGGTGTGTCCTGCTCACAGTGTTCAGCTAAAACTACAAGTTAGTGCGGTGCGTCTGCTCACAGTGTTCAGCTAAAACTACAAGTTAGTGTGGTGCGTCCACGTCACAGTGTTCAGCTAAACCTACAAGTTAGTGTAGTGAGACCTCTGCACAGTATTCATCTAAAGCTACAAGTTAGTGCGGTGCGTCCTGCTCACAGTGTTCAGCTAAAACTACAAGTTAGTGGGGTGCGTCCTGCTCACAGTGTTCAGCTAAAACTACAAGTTAGTGCGGTGCGTCCTGCTCACAGTGTTCAGCTAAAACTACAAGTTAGTGCGGTGCGTCCTGCTCACAGTGTTCAGCTAAAACTACAAGTTAGTGTGGTGCGTCCACCTCACAGTGTTCAGCTAAACCTACAAGTTAGTGTAGTGAGACCTCTGCACAGTATTCATCTAAAACTACAAGTTAGTGTGGTGCGTCCTCCTCTGTTTTTGGCAGTTAGATGCGAGGAATGCGAAGGATTGAATTCAGGATACCCGGAGCTCCTCTCAGACACGTCCGCCGCCGCTCACATCCGGACACGCCCCCGTGGTGCGTCCTGCTCACAGTGTTCAGCTAAACCTACAAGTTATTTTTTGCGAGCTCTGCACAGTGTTCAGCTAAAGCTACCTGTAGAAGGTTGGTGTTGTTCTCATACTACAGGCAGGCAGTTGATTTTGCTAGCTGCAGTATCAGTACATATATATATATATATATATATATATATATATATATATATATATATCCCAGCTTAGTGCAGCTACAGGCCATTAGTATGTCTGGAAGGCCAAGAGGGAGAGGCAGACAGTCACAAGCCAATAAGAGAGGGCAAGCAGGCTCTGTGTCTAGTGCTGGTCGTGGAGACGGTGCATCCTCATCAGCACGTGGCCGAGGGACACGCTTGGCCTTTTTTTCGGCAGCTGGCCGTGTTGAGCCGCAACATGCGGAAGACTTGGTCGAGTGGATGACCAAGCCGTCCTCATCCTCCTCATCCTCTCTCACCCATGCCCAGGGTACTTTGTCTGGCAAAGCAGCGGCCTCTTCCCTCGGCTCAATGTCATCAGTGACTCCTTCCCTAGCCCCACCATGTCCTCCTGAGGAGTCCCTCGAACTGTTTGACCACAGTGTTGGGTACATGCTCCAGGAGGATGCCCAGCATTTGGAAGGCTCTGATGATGATACTGAGCTCGATGAAGGCAGTAACATGAGCACGGACAGAGGGGGTGCCCAAGAAGGACAGCAATCTGGCAGTCATGCTCCCCCTGCTGCAGCATACTGCCAGGTTTGCTCCAGTGATGAGGAGGGAGGGGATGATGAGGTCACTGATTCAACGTGGGTGCCTAATAGGAGAGAGGAGGAGGAGGAGGCGGCACATCACCAACGAAGCAGGATGCCCTCAAGGGGCCAGCCTAAGGGCAGCACATTGGCTGCATCACACCCCAAAGCTCCACATGTGCAGGGCACTGCAGTCTCTGCGCGTTATTCAAAAAGTTCTTTGGTGTGGGCCTTTTTTGAGACGAGTGCATCAGATCGCACCGCTGCTATTTGCAACATATGTCCCAAGCATATCTCGCGTGGCCAAAACATCTCCCGCTTGGGTACCACATGCTTGACCAGACATATGTTGACCTGCCATGCAGTTCGTAGGCAAGCGTATCTAAAATACCCACACCAAAGAACAAAGAGGACCTCTCCTTGCTCCTCATCAGCTGACATCTCCAACTCCACTATACCTTCAGTCCTCTCTGAGACCTGCACTGAGAGGAATGAAGGTGTAGAATTAGGTGTGTCACAGCCAAGTACTTGTGGGCAATCTGCTTTTGGTACACCGACGTCAGATTGTACCAGGCAAATTTCCCTGCCCCAGCTGCTGCACCGCCGAAAGAAGTTTGCTCTCAGCCATCCACATGCCCAGCGGTTGAATGCTAGCTTGGCAAAATTGCTAGCACTTCAACTGCTGCCTTTTCAGTTGGTAGACTCTGCCCCCTTCCGTGAGCTTGTGGAATGTGCGGTTTCTCAGTGGCAGGTACCCAAACGCCACTTTTTCTCACGGAAGGTGATTCCGGCTCTCTACCGGCATGTGGAAGGAAATGTCCATGCCTCGTTGGACAGGGCAGTCAGCGGTAAGGTGCATATTACCGCTGACTCATGGTCCAGCAGGCATGGACAGGGACATTACCTAAGTTTCACGGCGCATTGGGTGACTCTGCTGGCAGCTGGGAAGGATGCAGGACAAGGTGCAGTAGTGTTGGAGGTTGTTCCGCCACCACGCCTCCAAAATGCTAATGATTGTGACACACCTCTCTCCTCCACCCCCTCCTCTTTTCTTCCTCCATGGCCTCTTCCTGTGCTTTGTCCTCGGAACCAGCGGTGCTCCGTAGCCGTTCAAGGGGCTACGCCAGTAAGCAGGCCAAAAGATGCCATGCGGTGCTTGAGCTGGTGTGCTTGGGGGACAGGAGCCACACTGGGGCAGAGGTTCTGTCAGCTCTGCAGGGGCAGGTTCAGAGGTGGTTGATGCCACGCCAACTTAAGGCAGGAATGATGGTTTGCGACAATGGCACCAACCTCCTCTCTGCCCTCTGACAGGGACAAATGACCCATGTGCCCTCTTTGGCTCACGTCCTTAACTTGGTGGTGCAGCGGTTCTTGGGCAGGTACCCGGGCTTACAGGATGTCCTGAGGCAGGCCAGGAAAGTCTGTGTGCATTTCCGCCGGTCATATAATGGCAGTGCTCGGCTGGCGGACCTCCAAAAGTAGTTTAACCTGCCCAAGAACTGCCTAATCTGTGACATGCCCACCAGGTTGAACTCAACGTTGGCCATGCTGCAGCGGCTGCACATGCAGCAGAGGGCCATCAATGAGTACCTGTGCGACTATGGCACCAGGACAGGGTCAGGGGAGCTTGTTTTTTTTTCCCCACGCTAGTGGGCCATGATCAGGGATGCATGCACTGTCCTGTCACCATTTCAGGAGGCCACGAGGATGGTGAGCAGTGACAGTGCATGCATCAGTGACACTGTCCCCCTTGTCCACCTGTTGGAGCACACGCTGCGTGGAATAATGGACAGGGCACTTGAGGCAGAACAGAGGCAGGAAGAGGAGGACTTCCTTAGCTCTCAAGGCCCCCTTTATCCAGACAGTGTTCCTGCGTGCCCACCGATCACACAGGAAGAGGAGGAGGAGGAGGAGGAGGAAGATTGTGTCAGTATGGAGGTGGAGCCTGGCACTCAGCATCAGCAGCAGTCTTTAAGGGATCAGTCCCAAGAAACACATGGACTTGTACGTGGCTGGGAGGAGGTGGCTGCGGACCATGTCGTCCTTAGTGACCCAGAGGACTCCGGACCGAATGCATCAGCAAACCTACGCTGCATGGCCTCCCTGATCCTGCAAAGCCTGCGTAAGGATCCTCGTATTCGTGGTATCAAGGAGAAGGACCAATACTGGCTGGCAACCCTCCTTGATCCACGTTACAAGGGTAAGGTTGCGGACCTTATCTTGCCATCGCAGAGGGAGCAGAGGATGAAACATCTTCGGGATTCCTTGCAGAAAGGTCTGTGCAACGCGTTCCCAGAGACTGGGAGGTTACAAACTCCTGTTTCTGGACAACGTGTTGCTGAGGCTTCGGTCAGTCAAAGAAGGGGCGGTGGAGAAGGTGGCCGTCTGACCGATGTGTTGAGACAATTTTTTGGTCCGCAGCCCCAAGGTATGATCGGTTCCAGCAACCATCGCCAGCGTCTGTTTTACATGGTGCAGGAATACCTAGGGGCAAGATCTGACTTGGACACCTTTCCCACCGAAAATCCTCTGGGTTACTTGGTCTTGTGGATGGATCAGTGGCCAGAGCTTGCACAGTATGCAATTGAGCTACTGGCCTGTCCTGCATCCAGCGTTCTTTCGGAACGCACATTCAGTGCTGCTGGAGGCTTTGTAACTGATCACAGGGTGCTTCTGTCCACCGATTCGGTCGATCGACTGACCTTCATAAAAATTAATCGGTCTTGGATCACCACCAGCTACCAAGCACCTGATGCTGATGTAACCGAATAATTTTTTTTGAAATCTCAGATCCCTTCAAAGACTGCCTATGCTGATGCTGAGTGACTATTCCTGAGTAATTATCCTCTTCCTCCTCAATGATCACGCTGATAGCTTGTAAGAACATTTTTGGTTCTGGGTGCCACCACCAGTGCCTAAGGCCCAATTTTTCAGCCCCTGTTTAACAGGGGCGTGTAATTACAATTTTTGATGCAATACTTTGCAGCAGGGCTCATTTCTGCGTTACAACTAGAGTATCTGTGAGGGGTTGCAGTGTTGTGGCACCAGCACCAGTGCCTAAGGCCCAATTTTTCAGCCTTTGTTTAACAGGGGCGTGTAATTACAATTTTTGATGCAATACTTTGCAGCAGGGCTCATTTCTGCATTCCAACTAGAGTATCTGTGAGGGGTTGCAGTGTTGTGGCACCAGCACCAGTGCCTAAGGCCCAATTTTTCAGCCTCTGTTTAACAGGGGCGTGTAATTACAATTTTTGATGCAATACTTTGCAGCAGGGCTCATTCCTGCGTTCCAACTAGAGTGTCTGTGAGGGGTTGCAGTGTTGTGGCACCAGCACCAGTGCCTAAGGCCTAATTTTTCAGCCCCTGTTCAACAGGGGCATGTAATTACAATTCTTGATCTAATATTTCACAGCAGGGCCCATTTATGCACCCACCAAGAGCGAGTGACGACTTACAGTGTTGTGGCACCAGCACCACCACCAAAGGCCCAATTTTTCTGCCCTTGTTCAACAGGGGCATGTAATTACAATTTTTGATCTAATATTTAACAGCTGGGCCCATTTCTACACCCACCAAGAGCGAGTGAGGACTTACAGTGTTGTGGCACCAGCACCACCACCACCACCAAAGGCCCAATTTTTCTGCCCTTGTTCAACAGGTGCATGTAATTACAATTCTTGATCTAATATTTCACAGCAGGGCCCTGTGAGGGCTTACAGTGTTGTGGCCACAACAACACCTAAGGTCCAAATTTCTGCTGAGTATATAGGGCAGGCCCCTACTTTCAAACATCTAACTTACAAACGACTCCTACTTGCAAACGAAAGGAGACAACAGGAAGTGAGATGAAATCTACCCCTAGGAAGGGAAATTCTCTCCTGTAAGAGTTAATATGGGAAAAACATTTTTCCTTTCCACTGATGCTTTCCAATCCTTGTTCCACAAAAAAACCCAAATTTTCAAAAAACATTTGTCATTGGGACAAAAAGTGAGGTGAAATCTTCTGAAGAGAAGGTCAGACAGCAAAACAAATGTCACAGGGGTGATAACCCTTCCCTATGTTTTCCAAAAAGCTTAAAAAAGATGGAGCTAAACACGTTAAAAATGTATCCGTTCGAAATTACAAACAGATTCTACTTAACAACAAACCTACAGTCCCTGTCTTGTTTGCAGCGCCTGTATACTGCTGTTCAGAGTATATAGGGCCTGGTGGCCCCACACCTTTCCTTATTTTGATTTGGGTGCGGGGTTCCCCTTAATATCCATACAAGACCCAAAGGGCCTGGTAATGGACTGGGGGGTACCCATGCCGTTTGTCTCACTGATTTTGATCCATATTGCCAGGACCCGACATTACATTAAACCCGCAAGCAGTTTTAAATGAGATTTTTTCCTTTAAAAATGACATTTTGTGCAGGGACCTTTCTAAACACGGGAAACACGCGCCACTTTACAGGCATACTATAGACACCCCCCAGGTACGATATTTAAAGGAATATTTCACTTTTTTTTTTTACTTTAAGCATCTTTAAAATCACTGGGCACTATTCCTCCTCCTATGGACCACAGGCACTATTTAATTTTTTTCTACTCCCGCTGACCACCAAGCCTGAGATATTATCTACTTCCACTGATCCTAGGACATTTTCTACTCCCACTGGCCAAAATACAGCACAGTAAACTTGCTCTTTGTTTAGAACCTTTGGAGATGCCTTCACTGGAAAAAAACAGAAATAAGAAAAGAGGATGACAAGGATGACTGAGGTTGAGAGAAAAAAACAATGGCTCAAAATTTATAAGAAGAAGCAGGTCTGACAAGGACGGAAGAAAGGATAGATGATATAAAGAAATGAGAATCATGGCTGACAAATGGACTTGTGTCTTTTTTCAACCTCACCTAATATGTAACTATGTAACAAAGAGAGAATAGATGCATGATTGACAAGGATGGAGGAAAAACAGGGTAGACAATGTGGAAGGAACACCGGGGCAGAGGAGGGTGTGCAAAGTCTGAAGGAGGTGAGAGGAGAATGCAGAAATATACAGTTTCCCAAATAAAGACCATATGACATCTTTTTCTGTGCAAGTTTTGCCAAACTTATCTTTTAAATACAGTGATTTGCGTTTTTACCATTCTCCTGTTTCCTTGGAAATATAATAAATGAGAGCAATCGGCAATTATTTATGAACACACTTCGCTGTTCTTTTTAAACTATTACTGTATTTACACTAGTGCAGTATATTGGAATAAGGATGTAAACTACATGTTCTATATAATCTTCTAATTTAATCTTTTATTGCTGTTTGTCTTAGTTAAATACGGAAATGTAAATAATTTGCTACAGGCTGGATTGTTCTATCAGTGCGTACGTCACATGTAAATGTTAAAAAGTCACAATAGCAAATATAAACTGCATATCCGTGTCCCTTGTCCAGATATTTTCTAATCTAAGTGGAGGAAAGAGTGATCTGTAACCATTTGTTAAATTTAGAGCCTATATCCATCATGTCTGGATATTTTTCATTTTAAAGCAGCTGTACAAATATCTTTGAATAAATAATGGTGCAGCACTGTGTAAATACCAGTATACTAAAGGTGCAATAGGAAACAAACTAGATATTAAAATATAATATCACTAATAAATCGCGACCATGAAACAAAAAATGCGGTTTTGAAATTATCCAACAATCAATCAGTTTTTGAAGGAATTCGGCAGGCAGGTTGTTCCGAACATCTTGGAGAACTAACCACAGATCTTCTGTGGATGTAGACTGCGTCAAATCCTTCTATCTCTTCATAATCCCAGACAGACTCAATAATGTTGAGATCAGGGCTCTGTGGGGGCTTTTTATTCTTTATGATGAAGATAGTTCCTAATGGTATTGACTGTGTGTTTGTGATCATTGTCCTGCTGTTGAATAAATGTGGGGCCAATCACATGCCTCCCTGATGGTATGGCATGATGGATAAATATCTGCCTGTATTTCTCAGCATTGAGGACACCATTGATACTGACTAAATCTTCAACTCCATTTGCAAAAATGCAGCCCCATACTTGCAAAGAACCTCCACAATGCATCACTATTGCCTGTAGACACTCATTATTGTACAACTTTCCAGCCCTTCGGCAAACAAACTGCTTCCTGCTACAGCCAAATATTTCAGATTTCAAATCATCAGTCCAGAGTACCTGCTGTCATTTTTCAGCACCCCAGTTTTCATGCATAGTTGAGCCACTTAGCTTTGTTTCCACATTGGGAGGTATGGCATTTGGCCGCAATTCTTCCATGAAGACCACTTGGGTCCCACTGGTTTCTGCCAGTTCTGTGCTAATGGCACTGTTGGACATCTTCAGATATCGAACAAAAGTAAGCATGATGTGTCTTTCATCTGCTGCAAGTTTCCTTTACTGACTACTGCATCTACGGTCCTCAATGTTGCCCGGTCAATGGTATCCCCAATGTTGAGAAATACAGGCAGATACTTATCCATCATGCCATCATGCCATACCATCAGGGAGGTGTTTGATTGGTTTCAAATGTATTCTGCAGGAGGACAACAACCCCAAACATACAGCCAAAATTATTAAGAACTATTTTCAGTGTAAAGAAGAACAAGGAGTCTTGTAAGTAATGGTTTGGCCCCCACACAGAACCCTGATCTCAAAATCATGTCTGTCTGGGAATAAAATCCACAAGAGAAATGGAGAAAGAAGGAGGGACTTTTTCTATATAAGACCTTACATTACAGCTCACAGTGCATGTCAGAGCAAATGAGAATCATGAGGTCAAAGGAACTGCCTGAAGAGCTCACAGACTGAATTGTGGCAAGGCACAGATTTGGCCAAGGTTGCAAAAAAATTTCTGCTGCACTTAAGGTTCCTAAGAGCACAGTGGCCTCCATAATCCCTAAATGGAAGAGGTTTGGGACAACCAGAACCCTTCCTAGAGCTGGCCGTCCGGCCAAACTGAGCTATCAGGGGAGAAGAGCCATGGTGGGAGAGGTAAAGAAGAACCCAAAGATCACTGTGGCTGAGCTCCAGAGATGCAGTCGGGAGAAGGGAGAAAGTTGTAGAAATTCAACCATTACTGCAGCCCTTCACCAGTCGGGGCTTTATGGCAGATTGGCCCGACGGAAGCCTCTCCTCAGTGCAGGACACATGAAAGCCCACATGGAGTTTGCTAAAAAAACACCCGAAGGACTCCAAGATGGTGAGAAATAAGATTCTTTGGTCTGATGAGACCAAGATAGAACGTTTTGGCCTTAATTCTAAGCGGTTTGTGTGGAGAAAACCAGGCACTGCTCATCACCTGTCCAATACAGTCCCAACAGTGAAGCATGGTGGTCGTAGCATCATGCTGTGGGGGTGTTTTGCAGCTGCAGGGACAGGACGACTGGTTGCAATCAAGGGAAAGATGAATGCGGCCAAGTACAGGGATATCCTGGACGAAAATCTTCTCCAGAGTGCTCAGGACCTCAGACTGGGCCGAAGGTTTACCTTCCAACAAGACAATGACCCTAAGCACACAGCTAAAATAAAGAAGGAGTGGCTTCACAACAACTCCATGACTGTTCTTGAATGGCCCAGCCAGAGCCCTGACTTAAACCCAATTGAGCATCTCTTGAGAGACCTAAAAATGGCTGTCCACCAACGTTTACCATCCAACCTGACTGAACTGGAGAGGATCTGCAAGGAGGAATGGCAGAGGATCCCCAAATCCAGGCGTGAAAAACTTGTTGCATCTTTCCCAAAAAGACTCATGGCTATATTAGATCAAAAGGGTGCTTCTACTAAATACTGAGCAAAGGGTCTGAATACTTAGGACCATGTGATATTTCAGTTTTTCTTTTTTAATAAATCTGCAAAAATGTCAACAATTCTGTGTTTTTCTGTCAATATGGGGTGCTTTGTGTACATTAATGAGGAATAAAATGGACTTAAATGATTTTAGCAAATGGCTGGAATATAACAAAGAGTGAAAAATGTCCGCCCCCAAAGTGAATTACATCAAAGTGAATGGAATCAAACATGACTTCATGTAAATCAAAAAGGAATCCCCCAGAAAACGGTGTTTTCTAGGCAGTAGACAATATGTAAAGGGTGACACTAGATTAAAATAAATAATCTTTATTGAAATATGATTGCAAAAGTAGATGACAGTAAAGTAAAAACATGAGCTGTGGTACAGGAGATATTAAAAGCGCATAAGCGCATAGAAAAATCTTTACACAGGGATACAGGTAATTAGGCGCTTGGATGAATCCTGTAAAAACATGAGCTGTGGTACAGGAGATATTAAAAGCGCATAAGCGCATAGAAAAATCTATACACAGGGATACAGGTAATTAGGCGCTTGGATGAAAACTGACGCTTTTCGACCCCATCGGGTCTTCTTCAGTGGATATGCATGCGCTATGGGAGAAATTGCCTGCATGAAAAAATGCATCAATGCAACTTGCACATAACTATATATAACAGATATAAATATTAAAAACATTTTGGAACATAGTTACCAATCGTATATGTATAGCCGTATCTCCTCAACCTGGATTTCTCAAAGGCTCCCACCACTTGGCTCAGACCATTGTCTCCCCGGCCCACCAAAACCCCAAAGTGGCTATATGTTTCAGGGCAGAAAGGAGCGCTGCTTTATCAAACCATTATTGGTTGAATAAGCGCAATAGCTTATTCATTCCCTTTGGTATAATTACTCGATCAATGTTGCATTTCGGAGTGACACTGCTGAGCCCATGCCCCCTGCACCAGTACAGCATAACTCTGCCACCTTACTCCCAGTGACAGTATGGGGTCCCGCCGTGCACCTAGCACGGACCTCATACGTGCACATAGTTACCTCCTTCAGCTCTCCTGTGGCTAGGTACATGGGGTCTCTGTACCCACGGGTTCAGTCCTGATAGCTTTTAGGGAACCAATCACTAAGGAGGGAGCCCGAATACCGACCTCCTCGCTACCGGAGGCCCTGTCATCCCTGTGATATAATAATCCTCAGGGTAATCCACAGGGGGCTAGTATTGTACTAATTAAAGGAGAAGTACAGCCAAAGCTCGTTTGGCTGTACTTCTCTTGTGGATCACAATAGTGCAGTTCATTCTGCACTCCTGTGACCCGTTTTCGGCAGACAGCAGGCTAAGGTACACTCTCTGCTGACATCACAAAGCTGGTCCAGGCTCAGGCAAGATCGTGACCATATGGTCGAGATCCACCCACATGCCTGCACTGGCACCCGGCTCAGCCTCTCAGCAAGCTGCTGAGAGCCTAAGCCAGCCACTCCTGCCCCTCCCGCAGTCCAGTGCTTCAGTAAGTTGGGGGGGCAGAGCAGTGAGCTGGTGACTGACATTCATCAGCTCTCTGCTCAGGGAGCGCTGAGAACCGAGTGATCGGCTGCAGCCACCTAGGGAGGTATGATTCCCAAAAAAAACCTATATTTAAACATTTACTAAGGTGTACCTAGAGTTAAAGTGGTTGTATCTCCCGCTTGGTCATTTTTATCTACAAGTAAGCCTATAATAAGGCTTACCTGTAGGTAAAATTAATATCTCCTAAACCTGCATGGTTTAGGAGATATTCAGCCTGCATGCAGCCGCTGAAACTCAAAAGGTCGGGTGGATCGTGCTGGAAATTCAGAGCTCAGAACTCCCGGGCGCATGCTAGGGAGTGATGTCATCGCGGCTCCGGCCACTCACAGCGTCAGAGCCAGTAAACCCGGAAAAAACGCAGAGGGAACATGTCATCTTCCTCAGCAGTGACCGGGCTCGCTTAGGGAGCTTCGTTCTAAGGTAAGTATTTCATAATGTGCTAGTAATAATAAGAAATAATAGAGGCTGTGACTGACTCTTTGGGGCCATTTTTCTCTTGAGACTAGTGATAGGTGAATTACAGCTCAGTGGACTCCAATGCAAGAGAAAACCTGAGCCAGCAAATCTGGAACAGTCTCTCCAAGGGTTAACAAGGACAGTCTCTAGGATCTCTCTCAAGCCTGTACTCACTGTGCCCTGTGTACTTGAACTCTTTCCTTAAGTAGCAGCCAGCTTCTGTACTGTAAGGCTCCAGGCCAGACCTATATACCTCTATAAACTGTAGACCTCCGAACTGCTCACAGCAGTTTTAGACACAGATCCCTCAGTTCCCCCCGAGCTGGGACCCCCCTCAGCCCCCCTAATACTTGAGCCCCATCTCTATCCAGCAATGTTGTAGGAATATCTCGGCTGCCCGGAACTCCCATCCTCATTGGCTGAGACAGCAGCGCGGCACCATTGGCTCCCACTGCTGTCAACCAAACTCACTGAGAAGAAAAGGGGACGGCGCCTGGTCACAGTTCCATGTCAGAATGGACACAGGAAGCTGTGATTCGGCTCAGATGCCCCATAGCAAGCTGCTTGCTGTGGAGGCACTCGTCGGGTGGCAGGGGCCAGGATCACAGAAGAGGCAGCCGAGAAGAGGAGGATCTGGGCTGCTCTGTGCAAATCCACTGCACAAAGGAGGTAAGTATAACATATTTGTTATTTTTACCTAAAAAAAAACGTAACTTTACAATCACTTTAATCCTACTAGCAACCTAACTAGGAGTGTGTTACATAGATACTATCAATTTTCTTTCACATGGAATTTAGTTTGTTTACATGTTCAGTTCAGGGGTTTAGTTAGTTTCCTTGTTCAGCATCTAGTTTTACTACTCTGTTGACTTGTTTTTACTAAGCTATAGATTATATCAGCAGCAAAAGGTAAATACATTTATAAAACTTGTGGAACTTGTTTATTGTGATATTGCTGTAAGGATCCTAGGGACAAGTATAATGGAAATCTCCCTTCTGCATGTTTTGATTGTTGGGCAATGTAGTGTAGCCAGGTGCTGGCAAAATGACCTCTTTAGGAAAGTAGATGAATTCCTTATGCCGCGTACACACGATCGGACTTTCTGGCAGACTAGGTCCGACATTCCGATTGTGTGTGGGCTAATCCGATCGTTTTTCATTTAAAAAATCCGAGGGACCTAGAAATAGAACATGTTTCAAATCTGTCCGACGGACTCGATTCCTATCGGGAAAACCGTTCGTCTGTATGCTGGTCCGACGGACCAAATACGACGCAAGGGCAGCTATTGGCTACTGGCTATTGAACTTCCTTTTTTAGTCCCGTCTTACGTCATCACCTTCAAAACGAACAAACTTTCGTACGGACTTAGTCCGTTGGTGTGTGGGCAAGTCCGTTCGTTCGTAAGTCCGTCGGAACTCCGCCAAAAGTCCATCAGGAAGACCATCGGACCTAGTCTGCCGGAATGTCCGGTCGCGTGTACGCGGCATCAGACTTACTATTGTGGGACTCCTTACTATTGTGGAACAACAGGTCCGACTCCAGGCATGCCTATCCCCTTTTTGTATTGCTTTCTGTGTGTGGCTTGATATAGGGTTTCTCTCTATGGAAACCGATATCATAACATTTTATTCAAAGTTCTGTATTACCGTGCTTTTATTTAACTAAAGTATTTTACAATAAATTTATAATTTCAGTCTACCCTGGCGTTGTTCACCTTACTGGAGTTGGGTGTGTCAAAGTGGCAGAAGCTGCAGTGCAAACAAGAGGAAAAACAATTGGCAAGTGGCAGGATGTGGAACCCACTCTAATGCAGCGTACACATGATCGGAATTTCCATCAGAAAAAACTTGGATAGTTTTTCCGTAGGAATTCCGCTCAAGCTTGCCTTGCATACACACGGTCACACAAAAGTTCTCTGATCTTTCAACCGTCAAGAACGTGGTGACGCACAACACTATGACGAGCCGAGAAAATGAAGTTAAATGCTTCCGAGCATGCGTCAAATTGTTTCCGAGCATGCGTAGTTTTTTGCGCGTCCGAATTGCATACAGACGATCGCATTTTCGTGTGTACGCGGCATCACAGAGAAAACTCCTTCACATCAATGTTACTTAAAACCAAAAAGACAATAGGTAAAAATCATCAAGCTTATATATATATACTCGTCAGGTGATGATTTTTAGATGTTGTCTTTTTGGTTTTAAGAACCATTGATGCAAAGAAGTTTTCTCATTTGCCCCTGATCTGTTAAGAGTTTACATGTATTGATTCCTTGCTAGCTGCCTATTGATGTATTAGTGCAGACTATATTTTATTTATTTATGTATTAGCATTGCCCTTGCTAAAGATGGCTGCTGAGGTTATCCAGAGTTGCAGCGACCAATCGGACCACTGTTCCCCTGGTGACATCTATGGAGGCTTCAGAAGAACAAGATTCCTCTCATCCTCCATTCCCTCTGTACAGCAGTAAGCAATACAGCACCATCTACAGAGGGGAGGGTAAACCGCACCTGCCTACACATTTGTTTGCTTGTTTATTACCAATTGTATATAATAATTTACAACTGGTTCACATACTTGAAGCATTTATTGCTGCTTTCCATTCCTTTAGTTTTTGCATTGTATATTTTGCTGCAATAAATATCTCCCCTTTAGCCTGGGTGTCAGAAAGCAGTGTGCTACTTACAGAGTTGTGGACTCATTGAACAGGGGACCCGAGAAAACAGAGGCTCCTTTGGAGCTAAGCACCCCATCATTGTTAAATGGTTTGCCTCAACCCCCTAACTGCCACTTATGCTGGATAGCTTGATCTCTGGTCAGGATCAAGAGGTGAAAATAATAGAAAGAAAACCTTTATATGGGGTTAATACTGCTTTAAAGCTGAAGTCCTTGCAGATATTTAACCACTTCAATACCAGACACTTTACACTTTTTTTGTTTGCTAAAAGAGACCTAAAATTTTGAAAAAAAAAAGGTTTTCTATGTTTCTGTTATAAAATGTTGTAAATAAGTAAGTTTTCTCCTTCACTGATGGGCACTGATGAGTCTGCACTGACAGGCGCTGATGAGGTGGCACCAATGAGGTGGCACTGATGATGGGCACTAATATGTAGCACTGATAGGCATTGATAGGCAGCACTGATGGGCACTCATAGGTGGCACTGATGGGCACTGATAGGTGACACTGATGGGTACTTATGGGTGGCACTGATAGGCGGCACTGATGGATACTGATTGGTGGCACTGATGGACACTGGTAGATGTCACTGATAGGCATCACTGATGGCACTGGCAGGCATTGCTGATGGGCACTATTTGGCATCATGTCTGGGCACTGATTGGCATCATGTCTGGGCACTGACTGGCATCCCTGGTGGTCCAGGGTGACATACCTGGTGGCCATCCATGATCAGCATCCCTGGTGGGCCTGGTGGCATCCCTGGTGGTCCTGGGCGGGCATCCGCGGGGGGGCTGCACTGATAATCAATCAGCGTAGACCCCCCTGATCGGCTCTCCTCTACTCACGTCTGCCAGACGCGAGTGAGGAAAAGCCAATAAACGTCTTTTCCTGTTTACACTGTGATCAGCCGGGATTCGACATTGGACAGCTGTGATCCGTCAAAGGCTCTTTACCGAGATCAGTGTTGTGGTGTGTCAGACCACGGGCGCGTGCCGGCTGTTATTGTGAAAGACAACATATGACGTCCAGTCAGGAGAACTGAACCACCGCCTGCCCATCCTTTTGCTATAGCCTGGGTGGGAAGTGGTTAAAATAGAAGATGCCAGTTAATGCAGTTATTTATTTATTTATTAAAGCTGTTCTAAGGGTTAAAATCTTTTTGTTTCTCTAAACTAATGAACATGATATACTTACCTACTCTGTGCAATGGAAATGCACAGAGTGGCCCTGAACCTCCTCTTCTGGCGTCCCCCACAGGTTCTCTGGACTCCTCCTCTTCCGCTTGCTATGGGAGCAGACGCATTGGCTCATTTGGAAACCAGGCTGTGTGTGTTCATAGATACACACAGCACAGGTCCTCCGCCCCCCCTTCTCTCCTCAAAGGATCTGATTGACAGCAGCAGGAGCCAATGGCCCCCGATGTTGCCTCACTGTCCTGTGAGTACAGGGAGAGAGGCGAGAGCTACTGCTACTGGCACATTTTTTACCTTAATAAAATGCAGGGAATGCATTAAAGTAATTGTAAATGATCACTTTGTAAAACATGCCATTCAGTTCAGAATAGGAATGAAAGGTAAAACATTTGTGTATAGATATAAAAAAACATTATATATACCTTTTTCCCTTTTTTTATAAGTGATCACATTCCCTCTGTTCTCAGCTGCATAAGAGCTGGGGAGGAGAAGCAGCAGCACACTGAACTACCCAGTGAATGGCTGTGCAGCAGGGGCCTGTCAGGACAAGTCTGATCATTTGAGGAGAGTACATGGAGTTCCCAGAATAGCTAGAGAACTGACCATGGTGTGCTCTCCTGCTTAGTGTGGTCAGTTCTTAATTGGAAAGCAGAGGGACTGGCAGGAACACCAGGGATTTCACATAAAGAAAGCAAATACAAAGAGAACAGGATACTTTCTTGTACAAGTACATGGTACAGCAGGCACATATAAGCAATATGAAGTGTTGAGGTAACAAACGCTTTAAGTAAAAAAATGTCTAGCCCTTAGAAACCACTGTAAAATCATTAAATGTACTTTAAGTGCTACTAGTATAAATACAGTGACAAGCAGACAGAGAGAGTTAGGGTTAGCACATACATTATGGGGCCAATTCAGAGTATTTTCATGGGCTGACAAGGAACATGCAGACAGAGAGCTTACCTCATTACTGTGCTGCTGCTCCTTCCCTGTCCAATCAGAGGCTGAGGGGAAGGTGAATCACTTTGCTGTGCTGCTTACCTACAACAAAGAAAAGTCAGGTAGCCATGCAGGCTGTCCTGTTCGGTGAGGCTGTATAAATCTAAGGTCCGTTTAATAAGATATAGAAATCCTATGATAGTTCAGACAGCTCCAAAATATTTATTTTAACTGTTTAATTTACTGTTGCCTAGAGTTTATAGTGTTACTAAACCCAGGAACCTGCATTCACTATATCTGGTCTCCCACAGTACACAGAACATGGAAATGCAATTATTTTAGTAAATCTAAACTGCTAAATACCTTTTCCTATCAGCAGTATATAGCAGCCTTGTGACTTCTATCAGTGTCTGGTTAAAACTTGTTGGAGTTTTCATACTGCGCTGACTGTCCTATCAGGATGCATGACACCTGACCCTCTGTCTGGACACTGCTGATTGCCCTGTGCTGATCACATGCACTCTCCCAAGAAAAAAAAATGACTATCTAGCATTACACACCAAACTGAGCATGTGCAGCCTGATTCCAGTAACTGTCTTATCTGGACCTGTTTTGGAGTCAGTGGAAGAAGAAGAGGATCTGTGCATACAGGATCAAACAGCCTTTTTACACAATGCAGAGGATTAACCCCTTAGGTTCCACAGTGAGTATAACAAGCATGCTTTACTGCATATACAGACTGATTTTACTGTTGTGGGTTTAGTAACACTTTAACTTTATAATTCAGAACAAATAAAATGGAATAGGGTGGCCTATAAAGTCAGCCAGGCACTTATGGTAGTCTGAGGATCCTAAAGAACACAATTTTATTAAATAAGAACTCCAGAAAAGTGTAGCTTTCAGAAAGATCAATGTAATTTTTAAATATACACTTGCCTCTGTGGTATCATGTGCTGCTTCACAATCTCACCTCTCCTCACTGTTCAAAAAGAGAACCTGTATTTTGCAGCAGCATGTCTAGTAAAAGATGCCATGAGGGTAAGTGTAACACAAAGTACACTAAACTACCCCAAAATAGAATGAATTAAAACAAAAGTGACATGAGTTGAACTACTTATGTTTGAACAGTGCATACAGAGAATATCAGCCACAGGAAGTCAATCGTGACCCCCCAAAAAAATAAAAATAAAAACCTTTTTGGGGTTCACGATTGACTTGGCTGATATTCTCTGTAAGGGGACAGCCTTTTTAATTACTTATGAGTTAACGATGGGTGTAACTTTGCCCCTCTGTTGATTATTCATTGGTATTTTAGATGGCTGTATGAGGTGCTTCCCTATACACTGATGAAGTTTTGCTCTTTGGGACGATACGTGTGCGAGAGGGACTGACATCACCCGCGGCCGTCTCCTTATGCTGACTCCATGTGGTTTTATGTGACAGAATGTTTTTTTGCTGGCACTTAATGGAAGTGCCTTGTATGTAAGTGTTATTCTTCCTTTTTATCATATTAAATACATGCCAGCAGAGGGCACTAGATATTTCCTGTTTTATTTGCATATATCAGGATATTGGGACACTGATGATCTTATGCTGCGATCCCCTGTATATGCTGATGTGGTGATCCATGTGCTTTGCACTCTGAAGAGGTTTATCGGTACTCTCCAGGATTTTGCCCATAAGGGAAAGCCTTTTTGACCCTTTGTTGACTCAGGGGTCCTATCACTGAGGTGAGCGGCAAAGAGTGTCTTATGGTGGAGGTCACACTTCTGGCACCGATTTTCAGTCTTCTTTGATGCACAATGTCACTGTTTGGAATCCTGATTTCTATATGAACTTTCATGAACCACTTTTTATGATTTTTCCTTTCCAATAACTATATCTTTCATGTATTGATTTATTGGGTGAGGAGATGTATTAATTGTGATATTTAGAGCTGCACTATTCTTTGTACTATTATTACCTGGGATTTTTTGGTAAATTTGCCTTGAGTGTTCAGCAGCTGTTTATATTTTAACTATTTTTTTTGCACTGGTATAATTTGATTCCATTAACAGTAGATGTTATGTTTACTGCATTCATAGATTCAGCTGGCAGATAACTTTATAGCTAGTGACAAAAAAAAAAAAAAAAGTTCTTTAAATTTACTGTGCTCGGGCGCCGGCCACATTGCACTATAGAAGCGTCATGCCAATGCAATCCCGTGATTGCAGGCGAGACGCTACATTTGCGGGGTTTTGTGTTGCTTTGTGGCGCAAAGCTAAGCGCCTCTCCACTCTCATTGGGTCAGACTTCTGTCTGTCTGCCTATCTGACCATTAGCACCGCTGTAGGACTTGAGCTGTGCTTTAGCCCGGACAGCTGTGTCACTCTTACTTTCGGTTTCTATGCCAGTGAGAAGTCGGCTCCATGAAGCAAGAATCAAGGTAATGTGATCTGATACTGTCGGTGTCTGTCCCTCCACATACCTTGTAATGTTCCTTGTAATTCCTTGTGTAATGTTCCACTCCTGTGATGATGATCTGTGATCGGACGGTGGAGGGGGGAGGGGGTGCCCTGCTTCTTCTGTGCTCGGAGTTAACCTCCATTCACCCAGCAATCTGCAGGAGCATTTATATGTTGACCATGAGGGGTCCCAGCACTGTGTCCTGCTACAGCCATCATATACAGCATATCCTCACCTTCACCAGGTCTCTATCTATCTATCTATCTATCTATCTATCTATCTATCTATCTATCTATCTATCTATCTATCTATCTATCTATCTATCTATCTATCTATCTATCTATCTATCGGTCTGTCTGTCTGTCTGTGTACTGATCTGTCTGTCTGTGTACCTATCGATCTGCCTGCCTATCAATCTGTCTTTCTGTGTACTGATCTATCTGTCTGTGCACCTATCCGCCTGCCTATCAATCTGTCTGTCTGTCCGTCTGTCTACCTATCGATCTGTCTGTCTGTGCACCTATCTGCCTGCCTATTGATCTGTCTGTCTGTGTACTGATCTGTCTGTCTGTGTACCTATCGATCTGTCTGTCTGTGTACCTATCGATCTGTCTGTCTGTGTACCTATCGATCTGCCTGCCTATCGATCTGTCTGTCTGTGTACCTATCTGCCTGCCTATCAATCTGTCTGTCTGTGTACTGATCTGTCTGTCTGTGTACCTATCGATCTGCCTGCCTATCGATCTGTCTGTCTGTGTACCTATCTGCCTGCCTATCGATCTGTCTGTCTGTGTACTGATCTGTCTGTCTGTGTACTGATCTGTCTGTCTGGGTACCTATCGATCTGCCTGCCTATCGATCTGTCTGTCTGTGTACCTATCGATCTGCCTGCCTATCGATCTGTCTGTCTGTGTACTGATCTGTCTGTCTGTGTACCTATCGATCTGCCTGTCTATCGATCTGTCTGTCTGTGTACCTATCGATCTGCCTGCCTATTGATCTGTCTGTCTGTGTACCTATCTGCCTGCCTATCGATCTGCCTGCCTATCGATCTGTCTGTCTGTGTACCTATCTGCCTGCCTATTGATCTGTGTACCTATCGATCTGCCTGCCTATCGATCTGTCTGTCTGTCTGTCTGCCTATCGATCTGTCTGTCTGTGTACCTATCGATCTGTCTGCCTATCGATCTGTCTGTCCGTGTACCTATCGATCTGTCTGCCTATCGATCTGTCTGCTTATCGATCTGTCTGTGTACCTATCTGCCTGTCTATCGATCTGTCTGTGTACCTATCGATCTGCCTGCCTATCGATCCGTCTGTCTGTGTACCTATCTGCCTATCAATCTGTTTGTCTGTAGGCCCTATCAAGGGCGAGTGGCGGCGAAGGGGGGGGGGTGTTGTTGGGGCTATGTTTGCGCCCCCCCAATAAAATTGAGCACCAGCCGCCACTGGTCCTTTAGCAGTTTTGTAAAAGAAAGAGAAATGCGCCTCTAAGTGCAGTGGTTAAAAGATTTGTTACAGGCACAATGGGATTAAAAACACTTACAAGATAGTAAGAGACATGAGGTTACCAGAGTACCGTATTGAGTCCCAAAGTTTCAGGCTATGCGCCATGAGAGGGCTGAAAGAAGGGGGGCACAATTTGGGGGGCAGCCACAGTAAGGTGAAGATAGGGACAGGCGCACAGTTAGGCACCTCTAAAAGGACCCATAGAGGGATTTAGGAAGTTGCATGGAGCATGGTGAGTTGGGAAATTTGGCCTGCATGGTAATATTTTGTAATATTTGGGACACCCAGTCTGCATCGCAGTCTATGAACATACAAAGTGGAGCGGGAAACCCTGGGGTTTGTATGCCCACTGTCCCCCTTTTAATCTCTGCTCCCCTGCACAGTCCTACTTTTGGCAGGGCAGAGGAATTTATCAGCCTGTGTGTCTTCTCCCAAGTCTACCGCCTGGCCACCAATGTCATCTATCAGCAGGGCAGGAGGAGCTGCAGATCTGGAAGGAGGGTGAGGGCTGCCCAACTTATTGTGGTAACAGGAGGGTGATTACTTGCTTGTTAATATGAAAAGGCTCCCGCTCTTTGTCCAGATCTGCAGCTTCTCCCACCCCCTTGCTCTGCTGTTAGGATGACATTGGCGGCCGGGCAGGAGACCCGGGAGAGGACACACAGGTTGCTAAGTGGCATGGCTGCAGTTCGGACAGGACTGTCACTCGGTCCAGATTCGGACTGCAGTCGCCACTCTCTTCCTGCTGTGCAGCCCAGTTACTAACAGGCCACAGACAGGTACAGGACCGTGACCCAGGGACCTCTGATTTAAAGGAGTTGCATATTTTAATGTTAAAAATGAATGGCACTTTGACGCAATGCACAAAGAGCCATGTTTTCTTGTGTGCTGCAGTAATGTGATGTTACTGAATCACAATAGTGTAAATCTACTCTTTATTTGACCATGCACATTTCAAATTTTGGCCAATTCATGCAGAATCAGGAAAAATTACTTTCATGGGTGGACCTGTTGGCAACACCCAGATTGCCAAAAATGTATCTTTCAATTGATTCTTGTTGAAGGATCTGGCTGAAAACAGGAGATGAATCTATCTGCACTGTTATGCCCCGTACACACGGTCGGATTTTCAGACGAAAAATGTTTGATGGGAGCTTGTTGTCGGAAATTTCGACTGTGTGTAGGTTCCATTGGACATTTTCCATTGGAAATTTCCGTCATACAAAATTTGAGATCTGGATCTCAAATTTTCCGACAACAAAATCCGTTGTCGTAAATTCCGATCGTGTGTACACAATTCCGACGCACAAAGTTCCATGCATGCTCGGAATCAAGCAGAAGAGCCGCACTGGCTATTGAACTTCATTTTTCTCAGCTTGTCGTGCGTTTTGTATGTCACCGCGTTCTTGACATTCGGAATTTCTGACAAGATTTGTGTGACCGTGTGTATGTAAGACAAGTTTGAGCCAACATCCGTCTGAAAAAATCCATGGATTTTGTTGTCAGAATATCCTATCGTGTGTACAGGGCATTGGTGTGGATGAAGAAATCTATTAGAAATCTCTTGTTCAGCCTGCAGGCAACATCTATATGTGTATGGCCAGTTTTTAATGCTAAAGTAAGTGACATTTGAGATCTTGGGATATTTAAAAAGCACATCCATATAACCTTTATTTTTATATATACTGTATGTATTATTATGTTGCTATAACATTAAAGCTGAATGAAATATCATGAGATAAAATAAGTAATGTGTTAAAGCAACACATCCATCTTGACGTTAAGTGACATTACCTTATTAGCTTCTTGAAAAGACATACTATATAGAAATGCATTCTATTATTTTTTATTTGGTTTATTAAAAATGTGTAACAAGCATTCAGTTGTTCAGACACAATACATTTTATACATAAAGATAGAACAATGTGAAATTTCAGTACATCACTTGCATATTAATCATTTATACACAGTACAGTGGAGTTTCCTCTGGTCAGTATTATACATCTTGGTTTTAAGATAAATATTATTCATTAACCTACTCTAGCATAGTGCAGTGTAACAGTATTTGCTCTGCTTTGCTTCTTTATATTAACTATAAGGTTACATTAAAGGGAAGCCTTCATGCCCCCTTCAAATTATGGGTTGCATTACCACACTAGCATTAATGGGTTATTAAATATGCGTTAAGGTAACGCTGGCTTTGCAGAGCATTAGGGGTCTCTCAAAGACAAAGCACAGCAGCATCTTTTTTTGCTTTCATGGTGTCTTTCTCTAATTGAAGCTAGACATACATACATAACAAGGAAGGAGGCGTGGTAATTTACTCCTCTGATTCATTCAGAAATTGGTAAAATCTGAGTTTAACATCCAGCACTGTAAAAATGTGTTTTTTTTCAGCAAAGCAATTATGGCTCAAAATAGTAAATATAATATCTTAATGTTCCATATTTTAGGTTTGCATAACAATAAGGCAATTATTTTAGTCCTAAATTTAATAAATAAAATATTTATATACAAACACACTAAGTTCCTTCAATGGTCTTGTGTAAAAAAACGTGCACTACAGGAGATAAGCTGACTTGACAGTCCACAGTAGGCTAATAGATTGTCAAGCTTACACAGTAAGGTGGTGAAAAGGCTAATAACCACAGTAACCCTTTGCAACTCCATCTTTTTACACAAAAGCATACACTGGAATGTTTTAACTCGGGTATATCTGGTTACCATATGTAAGTAGCTAAGTAAACAGGAATTTCTACTGAATTTCTCTTGCCTACACAGTAGACATTATCAGCTCTATTTAGTTGAACTCTCTGATTGCAAGTTGTAATCTGCACCAGATTGACAGGTGGCAAACAGTTTTATACATTTCTTCCATGCTGATGGATGAAGATGTACTCATTCATTGCCCATTTCTAACTTGTAGTTTTGATAGTTTCAAAAAAAGTATTAGATGGGCATCTTAAAAAGGGCAATATACATGGATATGGGAATTATTATTGACCTAAAGTCACGCACACGGATTGACCTGGATGGACTGGTGTCTTTATTCAACCTTACCAACTATGTAACTTTGTAACTATGCAACTATGTAGTAGATATCTGTCTGACTCACAGGGTAAGAGGTAGAAATAATGTTTGGCTCTTGACTTGCCTGAATATATGCTATTTTTCTTAAATATATTAGTGGTATAGCATGTTAAAACCATACTTTGGACTTCTAAGGTGGATTCATCTGTATCCAAATAATGGTCCAATATATTTTAAATATACTTGTGTAAGATTTAAAAGTTATCCATTTATGACCTTGACTTTATAGTGATTCTATACATTTTTTTTATAATGTCTGCAAATGGAATCAACATTTTATGACTGGAGTGTCCATAAATGATGGTAATTGTGCAGCACATTCAGCAATACGCTCATAGAAAATGAATGAGCTCAAAATGACTCACTGTGTGACAACCAGAATATCTGATGATGATGATAAGGAGAGAGCGAGAGAGAGAGGGAGAGAGAGAGAGAGAGAGAGAGAGAGAGAGAGAGAGAGAGAGAGAGAGAGAGAGAGAAAGAGAGACCTTATCATCATATATGTGTCATGAAAATGACAGAGTCGAGATTTTGTATAGAAAATATATAGAAAAAATAGAAACTTGAAATGAATACACCTCAAAGAGCAGACATAACAATTAGATTAAGATACTCTACAATATTTCAACAACAACATTAAAAAATGTGAGGTCAGAGGGAAATACAGCAATTTCCACAGATTAGGGTCTATATCAATTAAAGCATAGTCGCAAATACAATCCAAAGCACAAACTATGAAGTGCATTACATTTAGCAACCGATCTGAATCAGTTTTATACTTCCGCTATAGTTATACTTGTTCCACCTGGCAAACAATCAGAATCTTTGTTTCATGGTCAGATATGGACTGCACATATGAGTTGAAGTTCATACTTTGAACAATAAGAAACTCATCAGTCTATGCGCTCTTTGCTCCTTGACTGTTTTTTCTAATAAGCTAATTGTTTTACCAGTATAGCATAAGCTGCATACATCTATGTGTTTTCATGTTGCACATGGATAAATTCAATGCTATGCCTCACTAAATATATAAAAAAAATATACCTGATGACTATAAATTTTTGTTGTATAAGGTTTTATATCGTAAATATTCCTCCAAGCATTGTATAGCAGTATCATCTAGCTTTGGGTCAAATTTGTTGGCAATCAGGTGATGTTGTTTAATTAACCAGCTGAGATCTCCAACACCGTTGACACATACTGCTCTTCTGTGAGTTCCTGTACAACGAGGGTAAGCAGCCCCTTTTGTTATGTCACCCTCCTCATATGACCACCTAACCATTCGAGCCATTGCATTCATGTCTGATTGTTCATACTTTCCATTGTATGGAGAGGAACCTGGAACACCAGGCATTCTGTTCAAAGTAGCCCAAAGGTGTTCATCTGGACTGTAAGTGTCTTTGGCCCAATCTATAAACTTTTGAACTTCTGGTTCTTCAAATATATAATTCACAAAATCTCTGGACACCACAATGTAAGCATTTCCTGTGAACATTGGGCTTGTAATCGGTGGTGGCACTTTTATAGTCTCAGTTTTAGAAATGTAATCACCTACTTCATGGTGAAATTTCCAGCGTGTTTGTTTCAGTTGTGAAGGCTTTTCAGATTCCATTGTGTTTCTTCCATTCAATGTTCTCAAAACACGCACAATTTCAGCATTTGTTTTAAGTGGGAAGTCTGAGCCACAAGTGTTTAGAAGGTATTTCCATTGAATGCTACTTTTAAGAAGCTCCTGCATGCAGTTGAGATCAGCCTGGACTCTAGACCAAGAAGCATAGACCACTTTCTCCAGTTTAGATGCCACAAAAACATTATCAAAGCATGAGGTGATAGCTGACACTGCCTCCTTGAACTGTGCTGGAGACTTTTCATCCACATGGATACAATAGATGTTCTGAGGAACATAAATTGCTCTCAATAGCCTCTCAAACATCTCAATGTTCTCATGAATGACCATTGAATATGCAATGGGAAAATCCTCTTCTTCCTTGCTCATAGGAATAGTAATATATTTTCTTAATTGTTTGAATTTTTGGCAATCTGTAGTCAGGTTTAAATACATTTGTTCAGACAAATATACATTCTTTTTCTTCAAATCAGTATTAACTTCCAATGCCTTTTGTATAGCTTCAGAGTCTCCCTTAATAATCTTGGAACAATTTAGCTCATTGTGTTCCTGTGGTTTTAGTTTTACAAGTTCATAGAGTTCATCTCTACAGATCTGACTCTTGCCACTCTCCGTGTCACTCTGAATGTCTTTCAAGGTGCATGGATTGTTGTATGTGTATTTAATGAGAAAGGCAGACGAGAAAGCTAGTAGACTGAAGATCAAAAGCTTCTGAAAGGAAAAGCACCGAAGCCTCCTGAAGTCACACGGTGACATTCTTCCAATTGAGGATGCACCAGCTGTATGAAAAATGTAGTTGTGTTCCTTTAGATTCTTTCTGAGAGCTAGCTACACAAGACTTACGACTATATATAAAGTGTGGTGAGCAATGATTACCGCCCACTATAATTTACATACTGCAGGCATTAGGTTACTGATTACCATTCTACCAAAATGTTGAAATAAGTAACACGTTGCAAGGATGAAAGAAATTGCTAAATGTCTTAGGGCGTGTAACTGAGGTGCATTATCATCTAGTTACTTCCTCCATTCATTGTGATGCCCACAGATAACTCTTAACCATTTAAGTTCTAAGATATGTGACAAAGTTAAGATTTTTGAAAACTAAATAATGCATACGGCTAGGGATTTATTTCAGTATGCATTCCTTTAGAATTTTCACAATCATGTTTTATACTTGGAACGTGCAGCAAGGAGAAAACTCAGTTACCTATTGGTGGATCGGTAATCATTAAATACAAAAGTGACTAAAGTGCACTTGGATGATATCCACATTTTAAGAACAAATGGCAGAGGTTAAGTACTGAATATTTCAAAAACATTATGTTTATCAAGTTTATACATACAGAAAATAAGTAATTTAGTAATCAATGTAATCAATGTGTGCACCTGTTACTGCTAGACATGTGCACACTGAAATATTTCGTTTCGGAATTTCGTTTTCGTCCGAAAAATAAATTTATTTAGTTACTCCCGAAATTCGTTTTTTTTTATTTAGTTTTTCGTTAAAAACTTGCATTCGTCCGAAAATCGAAATTAATTAAGGTTGAATCTGTCATTGAAGGCTTATGGTGTCTGTCGAATGATCAAAAAAGATTTGACGCAGCAGCTAAACTGTATGTGTACATTTCCGGTCGAATTTTCCGCCTACAAGCTAGCTGTAGTAGAATTCTAATGTTGTATGACTAGTAATAAATTAATAATTATATTTATTAATTATTTTACTAGTCAACCAACATTAGAATTTTTCTATAGCCTATGGGCGGATGCATTTGACCCGAAATGTACGATTGCAGCGTCGTATAGTTTGTTTAGCTGCTCCGTCGAATCTTCTAACTTTCGACAGACACCATAAGCCAAAGATTCGATGTTTGTATGTTTTTCATTGCTTTGTTGAATCTTCATCGTTTATAATCATTGGTCTACTCTACCCCAACAGTCAGCCAACCCAACTTTCACATTCGTTTCTCAATCGCAAGTGCAATGGCAGGCGCAAAATCCGACGTTGTGTCTGTGTCAGTCTCAGATATGGCATTGGCAACCCATTTGATTATTGAAGACATGGAGGAGGACGTTCCTGGGCCTTCTATGGAGGCAGCAGCAACATCCTCAACACCATCATCCAAAAATGGGCGCAGGAGGGGGACACAAGCTGCAACCAGCAGGAAGCATAACCTTATGTGGACTCACATTGAGTCCCAGGTCCTTGTAAGGGAAACGCTTCCTTGTTGGATGCAGCTGTGTGGCCCCCGCTCCAGGGAAACCACTCAGGAGTAGGGATGAGCTTCGAGTGGCTGTTCGCAAGTTCGCCGAACAGCGAACAATTTGGGGTGTTCGCGGCAAATTCGAATGCCGCGGAACACCCTTTAAAAGTCTATGGGAGAAATCAAAAGTGCTAATTTTAAAGGCTAATATGCAAGTTATTGTCATAAAAAGTGTTTGGGGACCTGGGTCCTGCCCCAGGGGACATGGATCAATGCAGAAAAAAGTTTTAAAAACGGCCGTTTTTTCAGGAGCAGTGATTTTAATAATGCTTAAAGTCAAACAATAAAAGTGTAATATCCCTTTAAATTTCGTACCTGGGGGGTGTCTATAGTATGCCTGTAAAGGGGCGCATGTTTCCTGTGTTTAGAACAGTCTGACAGCAAAATGACATTTTGAAGGAAAAAATACATTTAAAACTACCTGCGGCTATTGCATTGCCGACAATATACATAGAAGTTCATTGATAAAAACGGCATGGGAATTCCCCACAGGGAAACCCTGAACCAAAATTAAAAAAAAAAAATGACGTGGGAGTCCCCCTAAATTCCATACCAGGCCCTTCAGGTCTGGTATGGATATTAAGGGGAACCCCGGCCAAAATTTTTTAAAAAAAAGACGTGGGGTTCCCCCTATCTTCCTTCATCTTCTGGTTCTTCTGGTTCTTCCTCCGGCGTTCTCGTCCAGCATCTCCTCCGCGGCGTCTTCTATCTTCTCCTCGGGCCACTCCGCACCCATGGCATGGGGGGAGGCTCCCGCTCTTCTCTTCTTCTTTTCTTCTCTTCTTCATTTTCTTCTCCGGGCCGCTCCGCACCCATGCTGGCATGGAGGGAGGCTCCCGCTGTGTGACGGCGCTCCTCGTCTGACGGTTCTTAAATAACAGGGGGCGGGGCCACCCGGTGACCCCGCCCCCCTCTGACGCACGGCACATGACGGGACTTCCCTGTGGCATTCCCCGTGACATCACAGGGAAGTCCCGTCAAGTCACCGTGCGTCAGAGGGGGGCGGGGTCACCGGGTGGCCCCGCCCCCTGTTATTTCAGAACTGTCAGACGAGGAGACGCCATCACACAGCGTGAGCCTCCCTCCATGCCAGCATGGGTGCGGAGCGGCCCGCAGAAGAAAATGAAGAAGAGAAGAAGAGAAGAAAAGAAGAAGAGAAGAGCGGGAGCCTCCTCCCATGCCATGGGTGCGGAGCGGCCCGAGGAGAAGAAGATAGAAGACGCCGCGGAGGAGATGCTGGACGAGAACGCCGGAGGAAGAACCAGAAGAGCCAGAAGAACCAGAAGAACCAGAAGATGAAGGAAGATAGAAGAAAGAAGAAGCATTTAAATAAAGGAATTGTCAAAAACTGTCTTGTCATTTTTAACATTTTTGACAGTTTTTTAGTGAAATGGTAGAGGTAAGTACCCCCTTACCATTTCACACAGGGGGGGCGGGATCTGGGGGTCCCCTTGTTAAAGGGGGCTTCCAGATTCCGATAAGCCCCCCGCCCGCAGACCCCCACAACCACCGGCCAGGGTTGTGGGGATGAGGCCCTTGTCCTCATCAACATGGGGACAAGGTGTTTTGGGGGGCTACCCCAAAGCACCCTCCCAATGTTGAGGGCATGTGGCCTGGTACGGTTCAGGAGGGGGGCGCACTCTCGTCCCCCCCTCTTTTCCTGCGGCCTGCCAGGTTGCGTGCTCGGATAAGGGTCTGGTATGGATTTTTGGGGGGACCCCACGCCGTTTTTTGGGGGGGTTTTGGTGCAGGGTTCCCCTTAAAATCCATACCAGACCTGAAGGGTCTGGTATGGAATTTAGGGGGAACCCCACATCATTTTTTTTTTTTTTTTTGGTCGGGGTTCCCCTTAATATCCATACCAGACCTGAAGTGCCTGGTATGGATTTTAGGGGGACTCCCACATAATTTTTTTTTAAATTTTGGTTCGGGGTTCCCCTTTGGGGAATTCCCATGCCGTTTTTATCAATGAACTTCTATGTGTATTGTCGGCAATGCAATAGCCGCGGGTAGTTTTAAATGGGTTTTTTCCTTCAAAATGTCATTTTGCTGTCAGACTGTTCTAAACACAGGAAACATGCGCCCCTTTACAGGCATACTATAGACACCCCCCAGGTACGAAATTTAAAGGGATATTACACTTTTATTGTTTGACTTTAAGCATTATTAAAATCACTGCTCCTGAAAAAATGGCCATTTTTAAAACTTTTTTTTGCATTGATCCATGTCCCCTGGGGCAGGACCCAGGTCCCCAAACACTTTTTATGACAATAACTTGCATATTAGCCTTTAAAATTAGCACTTTTGATTATTCATGTTCGTGTCCCATAGACTTTAACGGTGTTCGCGTGTTCGAACAAACTTTTTTCCTGTTCGCAAGTTCTGGTGCGAACCGAACAGGGGGGTGTTCGGCTCATCCCTACTAAGGAGTGGAAGCGGGAGAAGTGGGAGGAGATCTCCAGAAGGGTTGAGGAGATCTATCGCCATCGGCGTGACCCGACTGCCTGTCGCAAAAAATTCTGCCACATAAAACGGTAAGTAACATGTCTGATTATTTTTTTTTTTCATTTTAACCACTTCAGCCCTGGAGGATTTGGCTGCCAAATGACTGTGCACCTATGTGCGATTCGGCACTGCGTCGCTTTAACTGACAATTGCGCGGTCGTGTGATGTTGCTCCCAAACAAAATTGACGTCCTTTTTTTCCCACAAATAGAGCTTTCTTTTGGTGGTATTTGATCACCTCTGCGATTTTTACTTTTTGCTATATAAGTATCCCCAAAAAATATATAAAAAAACATTTTTTTCCTCAGTTTAGGCCGATACGTATTCTTCTACATATTTTTGGTAACAAAAATTGCAATAAGCGTTTATTGATTGGTTTGTGCAAAAGTTATAGTCTACAAAATAGGGATAGTTTTATGGCATTTTTATTAATAATTTTTTTTACTAGTAATGGCGGCGATCAGCGATTTTTATTGTGACTGCGACATTATGGCGGACACATCTGACACTTTTGATGCCATTTTGGGACCATTGTCATTTATACAATGATCCAAGCTCAAAAAATGCACTGATTTTACTGTGTAAAAAATGACACTGGCAGGGAAGGGGTTAACCACTAGGGGGCGCTGAAGGTGTTCAGTGTGTCCTAGGGAGTGATTTTAACTGTGGGGGGATGGGCTACCAGTGACAGAACACTGATCACAGCTCCCGATGACAGGGAGCAGAAGATCACTGTCATGTCACTAGGCAGAACAGGGAGATGCTGTGTTTACATCTCCCCGTTCTTCAGCTCCGTGACACGATCGCCGACACCCGGGTCCGCGGGTCCCGATGTCATGTTACTTTGCGCAGCTGTGCCATTCTGCAGATATATATCGGCGTGAGCCGGTCGGCAAGTGGTTAAAAATGAAATCACATATTAAATCTGCCCAAAAACAAGTCCCCCCCCCTCCCCCCACACACACATAAACATATATTATTGCTATCACATGTGATGTCTGTAAAGTTAAGTGAAATTTTTTTTTTAAAAAGGAATAAATAATTTTCAATTTATCCTCCCTCCTGTGAAAAACCAAATTTGCGCATAGGTGTGCCTAGCCTACACATGAAAGCATAGTTTGCAGTTGCACAAATATATTATCGCCACGATCATTTTAAGAGGAATATTTCCATGGCCATTATTTGTTCTTAGTTATTTGTTCTTAGTTATCACTAAACTGAGCAGTAGGCGCTTTTAAGTTCCACTTGACCTGACCACCTGTTAGTTACGCCCTCTTTCTGACCAGGCCATATTTTGATTAGCGCGTTGCAGCTTTAACTGACAACTGCACGCTCCTGCGATGTACTACCCAAATGAAATTTATGCTCTTCTCCCGCCACATATAGAGCTTTTATTGGTGGCATTAGATCACCGCTGGGTTTTACATTTTTTGTTATTGAAAAATAAAAAGAGTTAAATATATATAAAAAAAAAGTGTTACGGTGGCTGGACTTAACCAGCTTGCGGACCTTACATATGTTTAGTTACTATGGGGGGGTCCACATCCGCAAGTGGGTTAATGCTTTGCAAAAGAACAAGAAAGGAAATTTTACACCAAACACAGTTCACACAAGCGTGTAATAATAATTAAAAAGGTGGACTGAACAATGGACATTTACTCAGCACAATGCCAATCCTGTCTTTTATATTTTATTGTGCACCAAAAAAGCATACGTTTTTCTTACAATAAATTTGGTTAATAAATAAATGTGCAAATCTTGTGCTACATGAATAAATGCGCCTAATCCAAAAATTGCATTTGCATTGTTTCATTCTACGGGTTCATTCTACATGTGTTTAATGTGTTGATGTCATTTTCAGATTACAATTGTAGTTTAATTGTGGAACCCGTTTCTCTTCTCTTTTTGTTTTGCAGTTCCATAGCGCGTAAGCGCAGGCAGTTGGGGGGGCGCAGAGGGAAGCAGGTGTCTCTCTTTCCCCATGAGAAGGAGCTCCTAGCGGGTGTAGGGGAGGATGAGATCACCCAGCTCCTGGCTCATCAAGGTTGGTGTCAGCATTGCATTGTGCAATGTGTGCAGGACATTTTTTTTGTCAAGCATGCTTTGCGACATAGTCATTTACCATGATGTGTTTGATTTTAGTTTAAGATCGTATCCAGGTCCAGCGCTGCCGGAGGCAGAGGGCAGAGGAGCAGGAGTCCTCCACATCAGCAACGTGCAGTAAGTACTGTAGTAGTGACACTAATACAGTGGGTCCTTTTCCATTTGTCCAGCCTTCCATTGTCGATTCCAGTGTCATTGCTTCTCACTCAAGCAGTGACAGGTAGAGCCTCTGCGACGCTCTGTCAGGTAACACAAGCGCTTGCGTAACTTACGTAATCTCACAGAACGTCGCCGCTCTGAACTGAGGGGCCTGATCAGTGGCGGTGCACCTAGCACTCGCTGGCGCCATTGGAACCAGGACAGGTAAGTGCCTCATATTTGTTTTTTTTTACAGATTTTTTCTAAATGGTGAATGCATGTCCCTGCCTTGTAGATAAACGTTAGTGATCTGCCCTGTATTGCCATGCTAATGGATAATTTATTTTATCTATATACACTACAGTATATTTATTTATAGTAATTTGAAGCTTGAACATTGTAACGTTCATCATTTCTCCTTTAAATAGGTGTCATCCAGTCAGAGGGGGAGGCTCAGGAGGAGGAGGCTAAGGCAGCAACGCCCACATGTAAGTTAGTATAATCTTGCTGGTATCTGCTGAGTGATCATACATGTTTCAATGTTCTTGTACTAATGTGTGAGATTGTTGTACACTGCAGATTGTAATGTTCTTTTCTATCATTAATCAGCAGCTGCTGAGCAGGAGGTGGGGGAGACCTGCCCTGTAGAGGCTGCTGGGGATGCGGAAGAACAGCCAGACGCGGCAGATCCAGGGAGTAAGTATAACTTTTTTTGTATTTTCCAGGCAAATATAGTATTTTAAATATGAAATGCTGATGGCATACCTTGTCTAGAAATGGTTGTGATTTATTCTGCAAGGCTTCAGGTTTAGCTGGAATTATTAGTCCCCCTCTGCAGCTGATTCCAGTCTTCCTGTTAGCGTGACCTGTGCTTGTTATTACCTCAATGTTCCTGATCACGCCACCTTCTTGCTGCAGTTCAGATTCCCAGTCTGAGCCAATCACTGTTAATCATCATGAATAACACAGCAGGCTGGAGGGGGTGTGTCAGACAAGAATCTCCAGCTATTGGCTGGCAGTCCCTGGACATGTTCAATCTCTGGCATGCCCCTAATGCATGCATTAACACTTTTCTCATGATGTTATACCTGTTATACCTCCTAGCCTAGACCAGGAGTGAGTAACCTACCTAGCCTAGAACAGAAGTGGGGCTTATTCAATCAGTGGCCTTACAAAATTATCAACTTTAAAAAGTAGCCTGCTATATTTTATTAAACAACTTTTTATTAGGTCATCCCAAATGCAATGGCTTGAATGGCTTCTCTTTGGTGAGTGTAATGTTAAAAGCTGGTATAGCTGATATGTTTTTCTGCAAGTGCAACTGATCTTCCATATTTGCGACAGTCAGTCAGTCTGGATGAGGTAGATTAGTTAGTGGTCGGTCAGCACTTAGGCATCCATTACACCTTAAGATTTTCTCCAGCCAGCCGTGCGACCAAGCGGATAAAATCTTTGGGAGATTCCCCTTTACACTGCTCGATGTGTAGAGGGGAATCCCTTTGTACTCTGGCCGGGGAGGACACTCAGCTCCGCCCCGGTCAGAGTACAGTAAAGTACTACACCTTCCTGCACAGCTCTGCAAACTTGGTATGACGCAGCGAATTGACACAGACACCACTATCTCCTACACACAAATTGATTAGGTGCAGCTCACTAAATATCAAAAATGGAAAACTGGTATGGAAGTGAAAACATCTCAAGGTGTTACATGATTGTCTACAAGGGCTGGAAGATAATTGCCTTTATATAATGTTAGAGTGAAGAAGCATGTGTATTGTATTATCTATCTATCTAATGTATTTTCTTTTCTTCACAGGTGAAGTCTTCATCCTTCACCTCCACCCATTGGACGAAGGCCTGGACCTGCCCGCGTCTGGTTGGGCTGACTGTCCTTCCTCCCCAGTGGTTTCTACTGGGCATGTTCTCCTCCACCCTTCATCACTATCCCCCACCTGGACACACCCATTGGTGCCTCCTCCCCAGTGCGTCCTCCTTCACCCGCTCCAGGACCAGTACACATCCCGCACCCTCCAGAGCCACATGTGAATGATTATCTGCGACGCATTGTGGAGGTCCAAGAGAGACAATATGCTGTAACCCGGAGGCTGTGTCACTCTTTGGCCCTCCACAATCGCCGGCAGCTCCGTCACTATGTGGCTCTGGAGAGGTACCAATGTAGCCTCAGGAGACAACTGGAGGCTACTCCTTACCTTCGTGATCAGATGGCTAGGATTAATATGTCCCTACAGAGACTGGTCACCAGGTTGGGGGAGAATATACTTTTATAAAAAAAATTTAATTTTAATTTTTTTTGTTTTGTTTATGTTAAAAATAAAAAAAAATTTGTTCAGAAATAATTGTTTTCTTGAGTTTTGCTTTCCTTGTTAGATTCATGTGATGTTTATCTAAATGAACTGGTCCATTTATTGTTACTAACTTACTAGAGGCCTTATAATTGTAGTTTTTCTACATTTAACCATCAGGCTGAACTTAGAAAATTTATGAGATTTCTCTCTACACTATTTCAATGTGCAAAGGGTAATCCCATGTATTGTGTCCAGTCACGCCGTTCAGCTTTCCCCCCACCAGAATACACAGCAGATAGTTACAGCAGGGGTTAACCACCATACAGTCCTCAACAGTTCACAGGACATAGGTTGCGGGCTTGCAATCATGAGGGCAACAGTTAACCGGACAGAGGTTCACAGGCTAATGCAATCACAAGGGGCAACAGTTCAAAGGGCAGTCATCATTTCCAGGGCTTGAGTAACATGGCAGCAGGGTAGATTACTCACACTGGTGACTTCGGACAATTGCAGATGGTCATGAAACAGGCGGAGGATCAGAGAGGGTCCTGGTGTCCCCAGGGTCAGAGATGGCAAATGGGAGGGGTCCTGGGCATCTGGATGCAGCTCAGCAGTGACCAACTAATCCATCTAGCATAGAATCACGTTTCCAACTGTATGCTTCTTTGTGCTATGTTGTGTTGGTAACATATTCTGATCCTTGAGTTGACAGTCTCTCCATCAAGAGGAACTGTCATGCTGTTGAGGTCATCTTTAATTATTGTCTCTTATTTCCAGACCATCATACAAAAATGGTTAAATTAGCACACATTGCTATTTGTATTTACAAAGACAGCAACACGTGAGCAGTAGCGCCAAGTCAAGGCTTCAACCCTTGCTACTGTCCATTCACACAACATTTATTCATGCAATCACGCACACTCTAGTCACTCTACACAACATTCATTACAAAAAAGGGTGATGGAGGGAATAAAGGGAAAATTTGGATTGCCTAAAACAATATAATTCTATTTAAATTTTGGGGTCACACCAAAGACAAGTAGACAACTGCTATTGTTTCAAGTGGTAAGAAAATAAAAAAAATGATTTTCCTCAACATTTGGATGGTTCCTCTGAGTCCCATCCATCTTCACTGTCCATTCACACAACATTCATTCATGCAATCATGCACACTCTAGTCACTCTACACAACATTCATTACAAAAAAGGGTGATGGAAGGAATAGAGGGAAAAATTTGGATTGCTTAAAACAATATAATTCTATTTAAATCTTGGGGTCACACCAAAGACAAGTAGACAACTGCTATTGTGTCAAGTGGTAAAAAAATTAAAAAAAAGATTTTCCTCAACATTTGTTGTCGCTGAGTGCCAGTTTACCTTTGATCCTGGAATCACACAGGGAAGCCAGCATGAGTTCAGGGCTTTTGCGGACACGGTCATTTAGCCGATCTTTTAAGTTATCTTGTAGCTTTCTGATGAAAAACGCTACATCGGCATGAAGTGGGCTGCCACAAACAGGCTCACTGTTTTCTAGGAACGATCCCATCTTATCTATGAGATAGGTAAACAAGGGTATGACCTGTCCTAGGCTGGCATTGCTCTGACCCAAGTTTTCCACCACATTCCAAAAGGGTTTTAAGACATAAACAAGCTGCCCAATTATACACCAGTCATCACGTCCCAGTGTGGAATCAATCCCAATGCTGTGGCAGGATGATAGATTGTGGATGGCTGTCTTTTGCTCCAAAATGTGTTCCAGCATTTCCAGGGTATAGTTCCACCGGGTGCTGACATCTTGTTTCAGGTGATGTATGTGGAGCCCTGATTGTTCTTGCTCCTCCCTCAACAGTTGACTAGCCCCTACACTGTGGTGGAAATGCCCTGCAATCTTTCTGCAAAGGTCCAAGATTTGAGCAATCTTGTTGTTTTTCTCCACTGGGATTGCACCCTTGACCACTAAATGCAGTATGTGTGCAGAACAGCGCACACCGACAAAAGATCCATCTAGGAGCGCTTTAACCATGTTTGAATGATCCCAACAGAGACATTGGTGACTGCCCGCGCTCCAAACCAATTGGCCAACATCGATCTAATTGCCTGCAATATGTTGGCAGAGCTGTGTTTATCATCACAGACTTCTGTGTGGAGCAGGAAAGCTTGATAACCCTGCTGGTCTTGCCCTGCAGACCTGCTTCCTGATGGAGTTTGAACTGTTACACTAGTGCCACCACCAACAGGCACAGTGGCCTGCCACCAGTGTGCAGTCAAAGACTGGAAAGCGTTTTGACCGCTGGGAGCTGTCCACAAATCAGTGGTCAAATGAATTGTCTGACCCTCGGCTTTGGCCATTTTTGCCTTCAATAATGCAACGCACGAATGGTATAGTGCTGGAATAATCTTTCTGCTGAAAGTTGTTCGTGCAGGAACAATGTATCGTGGAGCAAGGGCATGCATGAGCTGTTTAAACGGCTCCCCTTCAATCATGCGAAAAGAGACTCCTCCAACAGCAATGAATTGGCCAATGAGGCAGATGATCTTGTTGGCCTGCTGTATTGACATGCCCTTGGAACTAAAGCCAACAAAACCATCTAGGTAGGCTGATTATGTCCTTGGGAGGATAAGGAGCCTGATTGGGTCTGCAGTGGAACTACTGCACGTGGACGGGTTGTCTTAATTGAACCCTCTCTATTGCCTCCTGTGCTCTGAGTAAGTGGTGTGGTTGAGGAGGTACCACCAGTACAGTCAGAGTCTGTTATGCTGCTTCCTGCGCTACCATCTTCTTTTTCTGCCTCTGCCCACAGTAAAGTAGAGTGGTGGTAATTTTTAAGGTGTAGGTTCATACCAGCATTGGTTAAATGACCAAACATTTTACCCCTAGTCACTTGCTTCCCACACAATTTACACTTTGCAAAGAACCCACCTTCCAATATTTGAAAGTATTTCCAAACGTTGCTGCGGCGGGATGCAGCCCCTTGACCCTGTTGATCATTATTTAGGGCTGATATAGCTGTAGCAGGTAGCACACCAGTGGTGGAAGCTGTTGCCACTACAGTTACACTTGGTGAACTAGAACTAGTACTGCTAATGGCAGGGGTGCTGGAGGCTGGGAGGTCGGTGATATCATCACAGGATTCTTCCATAATAACAGAGGGAGAAGGGGAGTTAGCAGCAGATGAAAAAAGTGGACTGCTACCTGTCCTACTCCTCACAGAATATGCCTCTTGCACTTTCTCTAGGTCAAACTGTAATGCCCCGTACACACGGTCGGATTTTCCGATGGAAAATGTCCGATCGGAGCGTGTTGTCGGAAATTCCGACCATGTGTGGGCTCCATCGGACATTTTCCATCGGATTTTCCGACACACAAAGTTTGAGAGCAGGATATAAAATTTTCCGACAACAAAATCCGTTGTCGGAAATTCCGATCGTGTGTACACAAATCCGACGGACAAAGTGCCACGCATGCTCAGAATAAATAAAGAGATGAAAGCTATTGGCCACTGCCCCGTTTATAGTCCCGACGTACGTGTTTTACGGCACCGCATTCAGAGCGATCGGATTTTCTGACAACTTTGTGTGACCGTGTGTATGCAAGACAAGTTTGAGCCAACATCCGTCGGAAAAAATCCTAGGATTTTGTTGTCGGAATGTCCGAACAAAGTCCGACCGTGTGTACGCCCTATAAGTCCTGTGGGCTAAGAGTGTATAAAACATCTGCAGTGGTTAGGGAAAGAGGAGCATTACATTCTAAATTATTCTCTTCTTGGGCCAATGAAAAAAAAGTCTCACACTCTGTCTCTGCTGCTGTTTCCCTCAATTGCTTCTTTGGGGAGCTGGGCAGTGGCACTGGCAGTATGATTGGTGGTGGTGACTGTAAAGGCAACTCTACTTTACTAGGTTTCTTGCCTATTCCATAAAAATAAGCAGCCATGACACCTGTAGAAGTAGAAGGAGGCGCTGCACTGGCAGATGTTGGTGGTCTGGCAGGAAAAGTAATATTAGAACTGGGGGTGGTGGAACTAGCTTTGCTGGTGGAACTGGTGGTGACACCCACTGCTGTGGACAGCATGTTTGTGGTGGCAGAAGTGTCAGAGGCACTAGTAGCAGAGACCTTGCCACTTTTTTTAGCAAGTCGACCACGACCACTACCTCAACCTGCCTTCACTTTTCCATTAGAACGGTACATTGCTGACTTGCTGTTGCTGTATAGTTCAGAAAATGGACTGGTGATAGTGATCAGTCACTGATCAGACAGGTAACAATATAGGGTATATAGAATCTCAATCTTTAATATAGCATCTATAAAAATCCCCCCCCCCCCCACAACACGGGCAGCCTCTGAGGCTATCACAACACTAGCAGGAACACTAGTATCTATCTATCAAGTTCACAACACTAACTAACACAATAGCAGCAGATTATTGTGAAAAAGTTAAGTTGAACTGTAGCTTGCTTCACTACTGTTCTGCTGCTGTGCTTAGCTTATGCTCAATTGAAATAATTCAGGTTCTCTGGCAAAGTGACAAACGGACCAGCTAAGATTGACTGTCTTCTGAAATGATTCAGTGTGTGTGTCTCTCTCTGCTAGCAAATCGTAAGTGAAAATAAGTTGGCTGTACGTGCGTGGTTCTAGCTATTTTACTGCCCCTACTCTTTGGTTACAATCGGCCAATAACATTCATCATCATCATTATTTTTATTTTACTTCCCCCACCCAATTCCAGAAGCGATCTTTTCTCTCTATGTCGAATCTTTTTTCTCTACGTCGAATTTTTTCTCTCTATGTCGAATCTTTTAGAATAATCTTGGACTACTATGGATGGACTATAGAGTTAAGGTTAGGCACATTCGATAGACACAGATTGTTATTGTCAGCGTCATGTCGAATCTCATATCTATATCGAACTGTTGTCGCAGCGAAAATGAAAATAAAGCATTTGTTTATGTCGGATCTTTCGTTTTTCGGATTTTGCGCTTTCGTTATCGTTTGTTAAAACGATAACGAAAACACCTGAAATTCGGACGAAAATGCATTCGGACGAAAACGAATGCACATGTCTAGTAGGGATGAGCCGAACACCCCCGGTTCGGTTCGCACCAGAACCTGCGAACGGACCGAAAGTTCGCACGAACGTTAGAACCCCATTGACGTCTATGGGACTCGAACGTTCAAAATCAAAAGTGCTCATTTTAAAGGCTAATTTGCATGGTATTGTCCTAAAAAGGGTTTGGGGACCCGGGTCCTACCCCAGGGGACATGTATCAATGCAAAAAAAACTTTTAAAAACGGCCGTTTTTTCGGGAGCAGTGATTTTAATGATGCTTAAAGTAAAAAAAAAAAAAGTGAAATATTCCTTTAAATATCGTACCTGGGGGGTGTCTATAGTATGCCTGTAAAGTGACGCGTGTTTCCTGTGTTTAGAACAGTCCCTGCACCAAATGTCATTTTTAAAGGAAAAAATCTCATTTAAAACTGCTTGCGGGTTTAATGTCATGTCGGGTCATGGCAATATGGATGAAAATCAGTGAGACAAACGGCATGGGTACCCCCCAGTCCATTACCAGGCCCTTTGGGTCTTGTATGGATATTAAGGGGAACCCCACACCCAAATTAAAATAAGGAAAGGCCCTATATACTCTGAACAGCAGTATACAGGCGGTGCAAACAAGACAGGGACTGTAGGTTTGTTGTTAAGTAGAATCTCTTTGTAATTTTGAACGGGTACATTTTTAACGTGTTTAGCTCCAGCCAAAAAATCTTTTTTAAGCTTTTTGGAAAACATAGGGAAGGGTTATCACCCCTGTGACAGTTGTTTTGCTGTATTTCCTCCTCTTCAGAAGATTTCACCTCACTTTTTGTCCCAATGAAAAATGTTTTTTGAAAATTTGGGTTTTTTTGTGGAACAAGGATTGGAAAGCATCAGTGGAAAGGAGAAATTGTTTTCCCATATTAACTCTTACAGGAGAGAATTTCCCTTCCTAGGGGTAGATTTCATCTCACTTCCTGTTGTCTCCTTCCGTTTGCAAGTAGGAGTCGTTTGTAAGTTATATGTTTGAAAGTAGGGTCCTGCCCTATATACGCAGCAGAAATTTGGGCCTTGGGTGTTGCTGTGGCCACAACACTGTAAGCCCTCACAGGGCCCTGCTGTGAAATATTAGATCAAGAATTGTAATTACACACCCCTGTTAGACAGGGGCAGAAAAATTGGGCCTTAGGCACTGGTGCTGGTGCCACAACACTGCAACCCCTCACAGACACTCTAGTTGGAATGCAGGAACGAACCCTGCTGCAAAGTATTGCATCAAAAATTGTAATTACACGCCCCTGTTAGACAGGGGCAGAAAAATTGGGCCTTAGGCACTGGTGCTGGTGCCACAACACTGCAACCCCTCACAGACACTCTAGTTGGAATGCAGGAAGGAGCCCTGCTGCAAAGTATTGCATCAAAAATTGTAATTACACGCCCCTGTTAGACAGGGGCAGAAAAATTGGGCCTTAGGCACTGGTGCTGGTGCCACAACACTGCAACCCCTCACAGACACTCTAGTTGGAATGCAGGAACGAGCCCTGCTGCAAAGTATTACATCAAAAATTGTAATTACACGCCCCTGTTAAACAGGGGCTGAAAAATTGTGCCTTAGGCACTGGTGGTGGCGCCCAGAACCAAAAATGTTCTTACAAGCTATCAGCGTGATGATTGAGGAGGAAGAGGATAATTACTCAGGGATAGTCACTCAGCATCAGCATAGGCAGTCTTTGAAGGGATCTGAGATTTCAAAAAAAATTATTCGGTTACATCAGCATCAGGTGCTTGGTAGCTGGTGGTGATCCAAGACTGATTCATTTTTATGAAGGTCAGCCGATCGACCAAGTCGGTGGACAGACGCACCCTGTGATCGGTTACCACGCCTCCAGCAGCACTGAATGTGCGTTCCGAAAGAACGCTGGATGCAGGACAGGCCAGTAGCTCAATTGCATAATGTGCAAGCTCTGCCCAGTGATCCATCCTCAAGACCCAGTAACCCAGAGGATTTTCGGTGGGAAAGGTGTCCAAGTCTGATCTTGCCCCTAGGTATTCCTGCACCATGTAAAACAGACGCTGGCGATGGTTGCTGGAACCGATCATACCTTGGGGCTGCGGACCAAAAAATTGTCTGAACGCATCGGTCAGATGGCCACCTTCTCCACCGCTCCTTCTTTGACTGACCGAAGCCTCAGCAACACGTTGTCCAGAAACAGGAGTTTGTAACCTCCCAGTCTCTGGGAACGCATTGCACAGACCTTTCTGCAAGGCCTCCCGAAGATGTTTCATCCTCTGCTCCCTCTGCGATGGCAAGATAAGGTCCGCAACCTTACCCTTGTAACGTGGATCAAGGAGGGTTGCCAGCCAGTATTGGTCCTTCTCCTTGATACCACGAATACGAGGATCCTTACGCAGGCTTTGCAGGATCAGGGAGGCCATGCAGCGTAGGTTTGCTGAGGCATTCGGTCCGGAGTCCTCTGGGTCACTAAGGACGACAACGTCCGCAGCCACCTCCTCCCAGCCACGTACAAGTCCATGTGTTTCTTGGGACTGATCCCTTAAAGACTGCTGCTGATGCTGAGTGCCAGGCTCCACCTCCATACTGACACAATCTTCCTCCTCCTCCTCCTCCTCCTCCTCGTCCTCTTCCTGTGTGATCGGCGGGCACGCAGGAACACTGTCTGGATAAAGGGGGCCTTGAGAGCTAAGGAAGTCCTCCTCTTCCTGCCTCTGTTCTGCCTCAAGTGCCCTGTCCATTATTCCACGCAGCGTGTGCTCCAACAGGTGGACAAGGGGGACAGTGTCACTGATGCATGCACTGTCACTGCTCACCATCCTCGTGGCCTCCTCGAATGGTGACAGGACAGTGCATGCATCCCTGATCATGGCCCACTGGCGTGGGGAAAAAAAACCAAGCTCCCCTGACCCTGTCCTGGTGCCATAGTCGCACAGGTACTCATTGATGGCCCTCTGCTGCGTGTGCAGCCGCTGCAGCATGGCCAACGTTGAGTTCCACCTGGTGGGCATGTCACAGATTAGGCGGTTCTTGGGCAGGTTAAACTCCTTTTGGAGGTCCGTCAGCCGAGCGGAAATGCACACAGAATTTCCTGGCCTGCCTCGGGACATCCTGTAAGCCCGGGTACCTGCCCAAGAACCGCTGCACCACCAAGTTAAGGACGTGAGCCAAACAGGGCACATGGGTCATTTGTCCCTGTCAGAGGGCAGAGAGGAGGTTGGTGCCATTGTCGCAAACCACCATTCCTGCCTTAAGTTGGCGTGGCGTCAACCACCTCTGAACCTGCCCCTGCAGAGCTGACAGAACCTCTGCCCCAGTGTGGCTCCTGTCCCCCAAGCACACCAGCTCAAGCACCGCATGGCATCTTTTGGCCTGCGTACTTGCGTAGCCCCTTGAACGACTACGGAGCACCGCTGGTTCCGAGGAAGAGGCCATGGAGGAAGAAGAAGAGGAGGGGGTGGAGGAGAGAGGTGTGTCACAATCAGCATTTTGGAGGCGTGGTGGCGGAACAACCTCCAACACTACTGCACCTTGTCCTGCATCCTTCCCAGCTGCCAGCAGAGTCACCCAATGCGCCGTGAAACTTAGGTAACGTCCCTGTCCATGCCTGCTGGACCATGAGTCAGCGGTAATATGCACCTTACCGCTGACCGCCCTGTCCAGCGAGGCATGGACGTTGCCTTCCACATGCCGGTAGAGAGCCGGAATCGCCTTCCGTGAGAAAAAGTAGCGTTTGGGTACCTGCCACTGAGGAACCGCACATTCCACAAACTCACGGAAGGGGGCAGAGTCTACCAACTGAAAAGGCAGCAGTTGAAGTGCTAGCAATTTTGCCAAGCTAGCATTCAACCGCTGGGCATGTGGATGGCTGGGAGCAAACTTTTTTCGGCGGTGCAGCAGCTGGGGCAGGGAAATTTGCCTGGTACAATCTGACGTCGGTGTACCAAAAGCAGATTGCCCACAAGTACTTGGCTGTGACACACCTAATTCTACACCTTCATTCCTCTCACTGCTGGTCTCAGAGAGGACTGGAGGTCTAGTGGGGTTGGAAATCTCAGCTGATGAGGAGCAAGGAGAAATCCTCTTTGTTCTTTGGTGTGGGTCTTTTAGATACGCTTGCCAACAAACTGCATGGCAGGTCAACATATGTCTGGTCAAGCATGTGGTACCCAAGCGGGAGATGTTTTGGCCACGTGAGATACGCTTGAGACATATGTTGCAAATAGCAGCGGTGCGATCTGATGCACTCGTCTCAAAAAAGGCCCACACCAAAGAACTTTTTGAATAACGCGCAGAGACTGCAGCGCCCTGCACATGTGGAGCTTTGGGGTGTGATGCAGTCAATGTGCTGCCCTTAGGCTGGCCCCTGGAGGGCACCCTGCCTCGTTGGTGATGTGCCGCCTCCTCCTCCTCCTCCTCTCTCCTATCAGGCACCCACGTTGAGTCAGTGACCTCATCATCCCCTCCCTCCTCATCACTGGAGCAAACCTGGCAGTATGCTGCAGCAGGGGGAGCATGACTGCCAGATTACTGTCCTTCTTGGGCACCCCCTCTGTCCGTGCTCATGTTACTGCCTTCATCGAGCTCAGTATCATCATCAGAGCCTTCCAAACGCTGGGCATCCTCCTGGAGCATGTACCCAACACTGTGGTCAAACAGTTCGAGGGAATCCTCAGGAGGACATGGTGGAGCTAGGGAAGGAGTCACTGATGACATTGAGCTGAGGGAAGAGGCCGCTGCTTTGCCAGACAAAGCACCCTGGGCATGGGTGAGAGAGGATGAGGAGGATGAGGACGGCTTGGTCATCCACTCGACCAAGTCTTCCGCATGTTGCGGCTCAACACGGCCAGCTGCCGAAAAAAAGGCCAAGCGTGTCCCATGGCCACGTGCTGATGAGGATGCACCGTCTCCACGACCAGCACTAGACACAGAGCCTGCTTGCCCTCTCTTATTGGCTTGTGACTGTCTGCCTCTCCTTCTTGGCCTTCCAGACATACTAATGGCCTGTAGCTGCACTAAGCTGGGATAGAACACCAGTAATTTTCTTCAGGTAGCTTTATATACTGTAACCAGACAAGCCTGCCTGTCAGTAGGAAGATAACAGGAACGGATCTATCTGAACACTGTGAGCAGGACGCACTGTACTAAATGTAAATAGTCTAGCTGCCTGACCGTGGTACTAATAGGATCATATAGAACACCAGTAATTTTCTTCAGGTAGCTTTATATACTGTAACCAGACAAGCCTGCCTGTCAGTAGGAAGATAACAGGAACGGATCTAGCTGAACACTGTGAGCAGGACGCACTGTACTAAATGTAAATAGTCTAGCTGCCTGACCGTGGTACTAATAGGATCAAATAGAACACCAGTAATTTTCTTCAGGTAGCTTTATATACTGTAACCAGACAAGCCTGCCTGTCAGTAGGAAGATAACAGGAACGGATCTAGCTGAACACTGTGAGCAGGACGCACTGTACTAAATGTAAATAGTCTAGCTGCCTGACCGTGGTACTAATAGGATCAAATAGAACACCAGTAATTTTCTTCAGGTAGCTTTATATACTGTAACCAGACAAGCCTGCCTGTCAGTAGGAAGATAACAGGAACGGATCTAGCTGAACACTGTGAGCAGGACGCACTGTACTAAATGTAAATAGTCTAGCTGCCTGACCGTGGTACTAATAGGATCAAACAGAACACCAGTAATTTTCTTCAGGTAGCTTTATATACAGTAACCAGACAAGCCTGCCTGTTAGTAGGAAGATAACAGGAACGGATCTAGCTGAACACTGTGAGCAGGACGCACTGTACTAAATGTAAATAGTCTAACTGCCTGACCGTGGTACTAATAGGATCAAATAGAACACCAGTAATTTTCTTCAGGTAGCTTTATATACTGTAACCAGACAAGCCTGCCTGTCAGTAGGAAGATAACAGGAACGGATCTAGCTGAACACTGTGAGCAGGACGCACTGTACTAAATGTAAATAGTCTAGCTGCCTGACCGTGGTACTAATAGGATCAAATAGAACACCAGTAATTTTCTTCAGGTAGCTTTATATACTGTAACCAGACAAGCCTGCCTGTCAGTAGGAAGATAACAGGAACGGATCTAGCTGAACACTGTGAGCAGGACGCACTGTACTAAATGTAAATAGTCTAGCTGCCTGACCGTGGTACTAATAGGATCAAATAGAACACCAGTAATTTTCTTCAGGTAGCTTTATATACTGTAACCAGACAAGCCTGCCTGTCAGTAGGAAGATAACAGGAACGGATCTAGCTGAACACTGTGAGCAGGACGCACTGCACTAAATGCAAATAGTCTAGAATTTAACAGGAACGGATCTAGCTGAACACTGTGAGCAGGACGCACTGCACTAAATGTAAATAGTCTAGAAGATAACAGGAACGGATCTAGCTGAACACTGTGAGCAGGACGCACTGCACTAAATGTAAATAGTCTAGAAGATAACAGGAACGGATCTAGCTGAACACTGTGAGCAGGACGCACTGCACTAAATGTAAATAGTCTAGAAGATAACAGGAACGGATCTAGCTGAACACTGTGAGCAGGATGCACTGCACTAAATGTAAATAGTCTAGAAGATAACAGGAACGGATCTAGCTGAACACTGTGAGCAGGACACACTGCACTAAATGTAAATAGTCTAGAAGATAACAGGAACGGATCTAGCTGAACACTGTGAGCAGGACACACTGCACTAAATGTAAATAGTCTAGAAGATAACAGGAACGGATCTAGCTAAACTGAATACAGTGTATATATATATATATGCAACACCTGGGATGCATATATATACACAATACACTGTAAGTGCAGCTAACTGACTGACTGTTCTGCCTAATCTATCTAACTCAAATCAAATGACACTGTCTGTCTCTCTCTCTCTCTCTCAATGAACGCCGGAACACACACTACACAGGGCCGCCGTGCAGGCGGCCTTATATAATGTGGGGCGTGTACTAAATCCCCTGAGCCATAATTGGCCAAAGCCTCCTTGGCTTTGGCCAATTACGGCTCTCTGTTCAGGCGGCGATGTGATTGGCCAAGCATGCGGGTCATAGTGCATGCTTGGCCAATCATCAGCAAGCAATGCACTGCGATGCCGCAGTGAATTATGGGCCGTGACGCGCCACACGAATTTGGCGCGAACGGCCCATATCGTTCGCAATTCGGCGAACGGGCGAACAGCCGATGTTCGAGTCGAACATGGGTTCGACTCGAACACGAAGCTCATCCCTAATGTCTAGTTACTGCATAATATGTTCACTCAAAATGAATAGCTAAGTAAACATTCTTACCAGACTTCGTAATTCCCCAGTGCCAACTATTTATTGGAGTCCATTGGAGCATGCACAGTAGGGAACCAGGCTGTGAAGCCGCAAGGCTTCACTTCCTGATCCCCTTACTAGCAATGCCTGCACCTGTAACCGAGGGGACGGATTTTTTTTAGCGGAACTCCGCTTTAAGGATTAAGTTCATTTAAGTTCATTTATAACAGATAAGCCAAGGAAAAAATTTAACTCCTTAGATCATCAGTTGGACACACACTGGACAATTTTCTCATTTTTTTACCTAGAATTAGCTTTTGAGCCAATATAAGATATACAGTATCTCTCAAAATTGAGTACACCCTTCACATTTTTGTAAATATTTTATTATATCTTTTCATGTGACAACACTGAAGAAATGACACTTTGCTACAATGTAAAGTAGTGAGTGTACAGTTTGTATAAGTGTAAATTTGCTGTCCCCTCAAAATATCTCAACACACAGCCATTAATAGAAACAAAACAAAATTGCGCTTGGAATGGATTAAATGTCAGTGAAGAAGCAAAAAATGTGAATAGAAATAAAGTGACACCTTAATATAAGTAACATAAAATTCAATGAGCTGCGGTTATAAGTGGGGCCCACCAACAGAATAAATAAAGCAAGTAAACCGCGCTAAATTCAAGTCCAATTGGTATTCAGTGTAATTAAATTCAATTAAGTCCAAAGTAATGCAGCAAATTCTTCTAAGTGATGAAGTGAAGAAAAAGCAACTGTGTGGTGAACTGCTTACCAGAACGTAAGCCAAGTCAGACAGATGGCTTAAACCCAGCCTGGGCCTTTTAGGAGCACTCCAAGATGGGCAGAATCCGTCACGCTCATGCAGCAGAACGGGTCCACATAAGGTTTAATCAAATAAAAATACAAAGACCATAGCGTGATACTGACATAAACAAGTTAAATCAAAAAGAGAGAGTGTTCACACAAAATAATCATAAGAATCATAAATGCACCCTGACTGTGTAGCAAAACCAGGGGCAAAAATGTGACATGCAGCATGCAATAGGTGGTGTCCTTGGAAATAAGGTATAAAACACCAAATCTATCTGTTTACCAGAAATAAGATTGTACAGGCAGACAAAAAGCCAAAGCAGGGAGAACACCCGGTGCACAGACACAAGAGGCCGCTTACCAGATGGTAAACTGGTGAAGGTATAGTCAGCGGTATAGTATTATTTGATCTCATGTAACAAATGCCCACCTAAATACACAAGAACAAATAAGAGGCGCTCATATACCTAATGGTGAAAATCTAAATAAGTGTTAACATGTCACCAAATAATGACTACATTAAAGTGTGTACATATATGGACTGAATAACGTGATAAATCAATACACAAATTAATCCTGTGTGACAGTGAATTAAATAGTGCCAAACAACTTATAATGCTTATGCAAATCAGGTAAAAAAATCACCAATTAATGTGACATACCCAATAACAAAATTATTACAGTGCAATATAATTTAATAAGACACATCAGTCCTTGAATCTTTTGTGACAAAAAATGCGTGATTAAATCTGTGACAGAAAAATCCACATAGATCTTCTGAGGTGCAGTGATCCTGGTAGTGTAAACTCAAAACGTCCTTCACCTCACCAACGTGAAAACGTGAATCCACTCCCAATGGAATCTCACTCACCAAATATTTTTGCCAGCACTCTCATGCACGGCAAAATACGCTTAAGAATCACACTCCAGAGTGATCGAATAGTAATTAGGCCACCATGGTTAGGATCAATCCACATGTAAAAGAATATGAAGAACTCACATAGCGTAAACCAGCACGGCAAATTTTATTTAGAACCACTACAATCTTCCATAAAACCACTCACATTTTAAAAGATAAATGACAGCAGTAAAACCAGTGCAGTTCACAGCAGCTTCAAAATTCAGTGGATACACTCAAAACAGCAAATGGTCACGGCGGACCTGAGATGTGCAAATGCCAGGACTCACGGTCCCTCTCACCCCCTTCGTGGAGCGCCGTACAGCCAAAATCTCTCCTTCCTCGAGTGCGGCTCTCAGCGTAGCTCGTCAGACCTTACAGCCACGCCCCCGACATGTTTCGTCATAGATTTGACTTATTCATGGGATTGGCTGAATAGGCTGCCCATCATCCCTTAAATCTCCTCCTCACTAGCTTCCCATAGGTCAGTGAGTCCGCATGCGCACATCTCGTGTCCCCGATCTAACAATAGAGCAGAGATCACAGCGCGCCGTTACATAGGGATGCGGCTTGCCTTTCTTTCGTTAAGGACTAGTTACAACTCAAAAGCATACGAATGGTTCGACTCTAATACAATCTCCCTAATACTACACGTGGTCACAACCTTGCGGGTGCGATCACATATCACCTACATCCTTATTTCAAACCGATGTCTTATAACAGACACAACAGCCTGAAATTCCCTGAAACTAACGTTTGTACTCCCATTGCTGGACTAGCACACTCCTGGATATTCAATCTTCAAAATAAAATCGTATACCAGAGGAATAAATATCCATCATGACTCACAAGTTGAATAAGGTTTACATTAAGCACACTGTGAATATATTAAAAATTCAATAAAGTAAAAAACTAACAATATAAAAAACTCGATACAAAAAATCATATGTATGCACTCTCATTCCCGGTTACCCGGGACTTGACAGCATAGTGAGAATCTGCTTTATTAGATAACATCCCACTACAACTGCATGCCTCCTCACACACCGGATGCAGAGTCATCGTATCTCCGCATTTACGCATGTAAAAAATGCAGACAGCAGCCTGAATGTTAATCTCACATGCACCCAGGGGGAGCGACATCGAATCAAATTCCAATAGGGTTACCACCTACTGGAATTGTTCAAACCTAAGCCGTCAATCTCCCTCCACTGTTTAGTACTAATTCCCTATCTATAAAAACCAAAAATTCAAAACTATATGTGACTGGCCACAATTCTGAATTAAAAAATGTCACGAATCTATTATCCCATGTAATCTGGGTTCCCTAAAATGTCAATCGGAAAATCGCAAAGCACTACCATATCTTAGAACCCACTAACAAATCATAAATAGCTGAAAAATGATGACTCACATTCCCCGCCCTCATATACAAAGAATTAAAAATTATTTATAAAGCAATTTAGGTCCAGCTCAATGTTTAACCCCCTAGGGGTTAAACTTTTCAATAAAAAGATCCAGCGAGTTTCCCTCTGCGATAGATCTCTAACCCGGTTAGAACCTCTCCAAGACGCATGGACCACATCAATCCCGCAAAACTGTAAGAGTGATGGATCCTTTTGATGTTTTTCTTTGAAGTGCAGGGAAACACTATGGTACTTATAACCATTCTTAATGTTGGTTAAGTGTTCCGAAATTCTGACCCTTAGCTTTCTCTTTGTTCTACCTACATAAAGTAGGCCACAAGGGCACCACATCAAGTAAACAACGTGAGTGGAGTTACAAGTGCTGAATTCCTTGATCTCGAAGGATTCTCCCTCTCTATTCGTTACACTAGTAACCCCCCTGTGATTCACTTTTACAGTTCTACAGCATATACACCTTCTGCAACTGAAAAAACCTTTAAAATCTAGTTTTAAATCATTGCATCCAGGAGGGTCAAGAATTTTTCTTACCACATGATCCCCAAAGCTCGGAGCTCTCCTGTAAATGAATCTAGGTTGATTCGGTAGGATTTGCCCCAAGTGTCTATCCTTGCATAAAATATGCCAATGTTTTCTGAATATCACCTCTATATCTTTATATTGGTAATGATAACCTGATACGAACCCTATCTGGTGTTGGCCCTCAGGCATTTGGGGGACATTCTTTTTTTCAAAACATTTTTCTCTCGGGGTTAGTGCCACCTCCTGAATGATCTTATTTAAAACATTAGTGTCGTATCCTTTTTGTATGAATTTCTTTTTCAGGATTCCTGCCTGTTCATGAAAATCCTCCAACTGCGTACAATTACGTCGAACTCGTAAGATCTGTCCCTTTGGAATATTTCTTATCCACGCAGGGTGGTGTCCACTTCTTATGGACAGATAACTATTACGATCTGTTGGTTTAAAAAATACTTTTGTTCTTAATGTGTCCATATATCTTTCAATTGTCACGTCTAGGAAATTCACCCTATCATTGCTGATCTGGTGTTCCAATCTGATGTTATTGGTGTTGTTGTTGAGTTCCTGCAAAAATCCCAATACCGAATCCTCCGTACCTTCCCAAATAAATAGGAGGTCATCAATGAATCTTCGGTAGTATAAAAGCTGGGGTCTTCTCACGCTAAAGACTTTTCTGTCCTCCCACTCTGCCATAAACAGGTTGGCGAGGCTGGGTGCAAATTTGGCTCCCATTGCCACGCCAACCTGTTGAGAATAAAAGTCACCATTGCACCAAAAATAATTATGGGACATACAAAAATCTAATATATGCCCCAAAAAACGTTTTTGCATGTCTGGGATGTCATCCCTTTTGCTCAATGCCCAATTGAGGGCCAAGGATGCATCTTCATGCTGTATAATAGTATACAGGGAGGCCACATCCGCAGTTACCAAGTATACTGCGGATGTAGCCTCCAACCTTACATTCTGGAGCGATGTCAGCAGGTCCCCCGTGTCTTTCAAGTACGCCCTTGTGGCCCTCACGCTCGGCTGGAGGAATTTATCCAAATATTCCCCCAGTCTAGCAGTGACAGACCCAATACCATTGACGATAGGGCGAGGCGGTGGGCATTGTGTACTTTTATGTATTTTAGGAAGGGTGTAGATCACAGGGATTCTACACGCACTCGGGACTAGGTATTTCTTCTCTTTAAGATTTAAAGCATCCATTCTGTACCCCCACTCCACCAAAATCGTCAACTGGGTTTTATATGCCTCCGTAGGGTCAGAAGACAATTTTTTATAGGTGGATCTGTCACCGACCAGCTCCAAGAGTTGGCTGAGGTAAAAGGACTTATCTAACAGCACCACTCCTCCCCCCTTATCCGCGGGTCGCACTATCAGATCCTTCCTCTCTTCCAGCGAGCGTATCCCTTCTCTAATGTATTGTGGGTTAACTCCTTTACGTGGGATGAGTTCCTCAATATCATTGAGGACCAAACCCTTGAACACTTCAATGAAGTGATTGCTCGGATTCTGGGGGTTAAAAATGGATTTATTTTTAAGTCCCGTATCCACTTTCGTACCCGGCACTTTTGTTCATTTCTTTCTTTGGGGCACATTTCAGACCTAGGTTCAATATGTTGAGCTCTTTATGATTGAGCTCGAAACTGTGACGGAGTCACCGCGATCCCGTCCTGGCAGGCTCTTCACAGGCTCAGATGTGTGTCAAACATTGGATGAGGTGTCTGCATCAGTTTTCGTTTCGTTGGCTTTTTGTACCTCAGAGCTTCTCTTCCTGTTTCCGGCTTCCGCTCTGAGGTATTTTGAAAACAAGTCAGAAAAATGAGATCATCAGAGAACCGAGACTGACAGTGCTGCTGTCTGCTGCGCCTCTTGTGATCATTCATCCAGAGTGGGTGCACTCTAATACAGGAGGTGTTATTGGCCAAGACCAACTAAAAACAGAGGGGGACAAAAAGCCAACGAAACGAAAACTGATGCAGACACCTCATCCAATGTTTGACACACATCTGAGCCTGTGAAGAGCCTGCCAGGACGGGATCGCGGTGACTCCGCCACAGTTTCGTTTTTGGCCTTTTCCAGTCGATCTTTTGGTGAGCAGGAACCCCTATGGGTTCAATCAGGATTATATTCTGGGTTACACAGAGGCAGTAAGCCTACCGCTGACTATACCTTCACCAGTTTACCATCTGGTAAGCGGCCTCTTGTGTCTGTGCACCGGGTGTTCTCCCTGCTTTGGCTTTTTGTCTGCCTGTACAATCTTATTTCTGGTAAACAGATAGATTTGGTGTTTTATACCTTATTTCCAAGGACACCACCTATTGCATGCTGCATGTCACATTTTTGCCCCTGGTTTTGCTACACAGTCAGGGTGCATTTATGATTTTTATGATTATTTTGTGTGAACACTCTCTCTTTTTGATTTAACTTGTTTATGTCAGTATCACGCTATGGTCTTTGTATTTTTATTTGATTAAACCTTATGTGGACCCATTCTGCTGCATGAGCGTGACGGATTCTGCCCATCTTGGAGTGCTCCTAAAAGGCCCAGGCTGGGTTTAAGCCATCTGTCTGACTTGGCTTATGTTCTGGTAAGCAGTTCACCACACAGTTGCTTTTTCTTCACTTCATCACTTAGAAGAATTTGCTGCATTACTTTTGACTTAATTGAATTTAATTTCACTGAATACCAATTGGACTTGAATTTAGCGCGGTTTACTTGTTTTATTTACACAGCCATTAATGTCTTAAACTGGCAATAAAAGTGAGTACACCCCTAAGTAAAAATGTCCAAATTGGGCCCAGTTAGCCATTTTCTCTTCCTGGTGTCATGTGACTCGTTCGTGTTACAAGGTCTGAATGGGAAGCAGGTGTGGTAAATTTGGTATTACCGCTCTCACTCTCTCATACTGGTCACTGGAAGTTCAACATGGCACCTCATGGCAAAGAAAAAAAGAATTGTTGCTCTACATCACTGGTTCTCAACCTGGGGGTTGGGACTCCCTCGGGGGTCAAATGATGATTTGCCAGAGTTCACCGAATCCTGGGCAGTTCCTAAAGCCCGCACCGCTCTCCCAGCCTTTTTGCAGCCACCCAGCTGAGATGTTCCTGAAGCCCACGGCCGCCCAGCTGGGCTGTGTTCCTGAAGCCTGCGGCCGCCCAGCTGGGCTGTGTCCTGAAGCCCGCGGCCACCCACTCAGCCTCTTCGCAGCCGCCCATTCAGTTCACGGCATGGCTGGGGGGGGCAGAGACTAGAGGTCAGCTGACTGGTGAGGAATGTGAAGTTGGAGGGGCTGGAGAAGACCCTGTCTCCTGATTTTGGCATAGGTGTCACTGCTACGAGACACCACAGAGCTGGAGACACAGTGAGTAACACTACCTGTTTTTAGAGTTAAAAGTCCCCACTACAGTTCTCAGATCAGCAGATGACCTTGATCAAGAGCACCTAAGTTGGCTGATCAGTACTCCCCCCAGCACTGCCACTCATCCCACCCCCCACCACCACCAAGGAGTAAGAGAAGGAATAAAAATAGAGAATACATGGAAGGGAGAGGAAAAGAGAGGGAGGAACAAAGAAAAAGGGAGAGAAAGAATAGGAGAAAGAACAAGAAAGACAGCTAGAGAGAGGGATGGGGAAAAAAAAAACCAAGACATTAGGATAGAGAGAGATAAAATGGATAGAAAGGAGAACAAAGAGAAAGTAGAACATCCTAAAATGTACCATAAGGGGTTTTAATACTGTACTAGTCGAAGGGACTCAGGGAGCGCTATATGACCGTGGGTTAGGGGCGCAAATTACTTGTCTTGCCTTGGGTGCTGACAACACACGCTACGCAAAGTTTACTGTTAGTGGTCCCCACAACTTGGGAAATTTTATCAAGGGGTCACGGCACTAGAAGGGTTGAGAACCACTGCTCTACAAAAAGATGGCCTAGGCTATAAGAAGATTGCCAAGACCCTAAAACTGAGCTGCAGCATGGTGACCAAAACCATACAGCGGTTTACCAGGACAGGTTCCACTCAGAACAGACCTCACCATGGTAGACAAACAGTTTTCTGTAGACAAGCAGACTAAGGACATGGATTACTGGAACCATGTCCTGTAGTTTGATGAGCAAGATAAACTTATTTGGTTCAGATGGTGTCAAGCGTGTGTGGTGGCAACCAGGTGAGGAGTACAAAAAGACAAGTGTCTTGCTACAGTCAAGCATGGGGGTGGGAGTGTCATGGTCTGGGGCCGCATAAGTACTGCTGGCACTGGGAAGCTACAGTTCAGTGAGGGAACCATGCCAACATGTACTGTGACATACTGAAGCAGAGCATGACCCTCTCCCTTCAGAGACTGGGCCACAGAGCAGTATTCCAACATGATAACGACCCCAAACACACCTCCAAGATGACCACTGCCTTGCTAAAGAAGCTGAGGGTAAAGGTGATGGACTGGCCAAGCATGTCACCAGACCTAAACCCTATTGAGCATCTATGGGGCATCCTCAAATGGAAGGTGGGGGAGCGCAAGGTCTCTAACAACCACCAGATCCGTGATGTCATCATGGAGGAATGGAAGAGGACTCCAGTGGCAACCTGTGAAGCTCTGGTGAACTTCATGCCCAAGAGGGTTAAGGCAGTGCTGGAAAATAATAATGGCCACACAAAATTTTAACACTTTGGACCCAATTTGGATATTTTCACTTAGGGGTGTACTCACTTTTGTTGTCAGCGGTTTAGACATTAATGGCAGTGTGAGTTATTTTGAGGGGACATTAAATTTACACTGTTATACAAGCTGTACACTCACTACTTTACATTGTAGCAAAGTGTAATTTCTTCAGTTGTCACATGAAAAGATATAATAAAATATATACAAAAATGTGAGGGGTGTACTCACTTTTGTGAGATACTGTATATGATCTGCTGGATTACAAAGTTTCAATCTTGTCCTGTTTTTGTCTATATAGTGCATAATGAATGTATACATGCTTTTTGTCCACCTATGTAATGGCTTGAGCATTCTCTTTCTACAGACGAACCGGTCTGTGCTGCAATTTATTTTGCCATGATTACACCCGGCATAGGAAGGCCCAAGCCTTGTTAGCTTGGGCCTTTATTTTGGCATTGGTAGAAAGGCAAATCTCTTGTGCACTGTTCTCAGTCCGGATTGACGTTCTGAGCCAAACATCCTGTGTCTGTTGAACTAAACATACGTCGGCAATACAAGGAATAGTGGTGACGGTGAGTCCCACGAGCAGAGCGTGGGACTGACATATATTCCGATATGCCTGTATACTAATCCTTGTTGTAAGTAAATTTTAATTACAACTCTTGTACTTTTAACTGGATGTTATGCAATGAGGTGTGTTTCCTGTTCTTCCTGACATATGGCTTAATTAGATCTGAGGCTTATGGGAGATCGTTAGACACAGTATTGGCATTCCCTATAACAAGCTGAGCTGGATATACCTGTAGTGAGGGGTAAAAACTATGCACATATCGGCCTTGAAAGGTTGTGATATCTGATAAGAGGATATCTTTACTTTAATTACCTCCTGGGGAGCATGAGGTTTATCACCCACAGTTGATTTGGAAGGACATCACTATATTTCTTGCACAATAAGGACTTTTTTGGTGCTTTGGATTTCACTTCAACTATCATTACGTTTTGTGGATCACATGAATGGACTATTATTGTTTATAATTATTTGGCTTTTTGCATATTGATTATTATCACAATATCATTAATTATGACAGCGCAACATTTTGCTTATTTAATCTGTTTTATGGTGTGTGTATATACATATGAGTGCAGCTGTAGAGACATTTAAATTATTAATCAGATCACTGAGCGCAGAATTTTATTCTTCATGCAATTTAGGGTTGCCATGGTTACACCCAGCACAGGAAGGTCCAAGCCTTGTTAGTTGGGCCTTTATTTTGGCAGTGGGAGAAAAGCACAGCTCTTGTGCCCTATTTCCAGTCCAGATTGACGATCTGGGAAGAGCCAAACATCCTGCGTCGGCGGAGGTCTCTTGATCCCTGTATTGCTGAGTCCCGGGGTCTTGTCGAGAAAGTTCCCCTGGCGGATAAGGACCCCCCTGTACTGCGCAGGCGCAGCGCTTGCGCAGTACGAACGACTAAGGAGCCGCCGAAAATAGCCGAAGCTGAAAACCTTGAGTCAGCTGTACACGGCGCCTGCGCCCTGAGTCCAGGTTCAAGCCCCACCATCCAAGTGCACATAGAGGTAGAATAAAAAAGTGCAGAGCGAAGCGAGGCCGTGCCCGAAGCATGGCAAGCGAAGCGAGCCCGCGAGGGGCCCTATTACAGGCGCTGTGTACAGCTGATTTACAGCTATTCAGCTTTGGCTATTTCCGCCGGCTCGTACTGCATGGTGGGCGGAGTGCGGAGACTCAGGGCCGGTGATGACGCAGCCATGTCTCGCATGCGCGATGGGTCCAGTGCCGGCGCTGACGCAATCGTGCCTCGCACCAATGGCACGCATGCGCTGTATACTAGAGACATAAGGGACCTGGAGGGAACACAATTCTACCCCCTTCTGACCTGGTGAAAGGTGAATAGAACACTATGCCACACCACATAAGCAAGGAGTTTGGAAATTTGAGAATATAAGGACCTCTCTCCCCCGTCTGGGAAGCAAGTTAGCATTGGCGACAGAGTAAGTACTTTGGGGTAATATTGTCTGCTAGAGCAGATATGACTGTCCTACTGGGGGTTCCCCTAAATATATGGAACAGTATAGACATATATACTTATTTCTAGCTCCCATGATTTACAGCAATTCCTAGTGGTTTCACAGATGCTACTACACCTTGATGCAAATCTACTATACTTCTTTTGTTGGGGAAGCAGGCTATTGTCGATTTTGTAAGTACAACTTGTTGATGTACCCCCTTCTTTGGTGCTTTTTTGAATAGGCATATGTGGAGGAGGGGGGACATTTCCATATGTGAAACAGTAAACACAGGGCCGGCCCAAGACATTGTGCTGCCTGAGTCCATGAATGAAATGCTGCCCCCCCCCAAAAAAAAATCATGCCCACCAAAAGGCCCCTACATTCTGTCACTGTACTAATGACACTGGCTGGCAAGGGGTTAACATCATGGGCGATCAAAGGGTTAAGTTTGCTTCTAGTGAGTGCTTTGACGGGGAAGACAAAGCTCTGTGTTTTCTTAGCAGAAACACAAGGTCTCCATCTTCCCCTCTCACAGAACAGTGATTTGCCTTGTTTACATGGGCAGACCACCGCTCTGCCTCTCCTGAGAATGATCAGCGGGTCTGCCGAACCCGCTGATTGGCTCCCGCTGTGTCCAATCACCTGTTCTTGATTTCGCGTAGGAGGACTGTCCTGCCAGAGTATATCTGCATGGGGCGGACCTTAAGGGGTTAAAGCATGCTATACAGCACAGTGCTTGTGCTGTGTAATTTGGCCCCCAGTATCATCTAAAATACCTGGCTGATCCTACCTGGCTATACCCTCCCCCCTGTAAACTGACCACAGTATGTCATGGCTGCTGAGCCCTGACACCGTGGTCAGTTTACGTGCCTCTGTCATCTGCTCCCTCCTTGCTCCATCTCTCCTCTCCTCCCTGCCTGCCTGTCAGCTGTGTCATCGCTGATCACTTCCCTCCTGCTGCAAAAAATATTGTTTTCTTCCTACAATCCCCAGTGTTATATTACAGTATGTGCCCCAGTGCATGTTATTTATAAAAACAATGCCACTTCATACCTAATTTCAGAGCGACGCTCATGTGACCAACTGGGGCTGTCGGATCAGCGGCAGGTGGTCTCGTGAGCACCCAGCGGCGCTCTGAAATTAGGTTTGAAGTGGCATTGTATTTATAAATAACACGCACTGGGGCACATACTGTAATATAACACAGGGAATTGTAGGAAGAAAAGTGACTTAACAACCACTTTAATCACTTACAACCAGCAGCTTCTTAATACACTGGCACAATATAGATATAGGAATGGGTTGGTGCTAAATCCTAAGGAAAAAATATATATACTATATGTGTTCAGGTGGTATTGTGTACTTCACAAATAAACTAAGTGAAATGGTATTACATCAATTTCTCTACAGGTTAAAGATAATCACATGTAGATATCAGTGGCGGCTGGTGCTCAATATTTTTTGGGGGGGCGCAAACTAAAAAATTCTGAAAAATACTGAAAAAAAACACACCAACTGCAGCCTCACTGTGCCATCAAATGCAGCCACTGTGCCCATCAAATGTAGCCACTGTGCCCATAAATTGCAGCCACTGTGCCCATCAATTGCAGCCACTGTGCCCATCAGTTGCAGTCAATGTACCCATCAAATGCAGTCACTGTGCACATCAAATGCAGCCACTGTGCCCATAAATTGCAGCCACTGTGCCCAAATGCAGCCACTGTGCCCATCAAATGCAGCCACTGTGATCCCCCACCCGCCCGCTTGCTGTCTGACCGGCACCTACCCCCCTCTTGATAGCGGGTCAGGCAGCGGGTGATGGAAGCGAGCTGTGGCACTGGCAGCGGGTCAGGCAGCGGGTATTAGACCCACACTTCCTGATTGGTGGAGAGTAAGGATGAGCTTCATGTTCGAGTCGAACCCATGTTCGACTCGAACATCATCTGTTCGCCCGTTCGCAGAATTGCGAACGATATGGGCCGTTCGCGCCAAATTCGCGTGGCGCGTCACGGCCCATAATTCACTGCGGCATCGCAGTGCATTGCTGGCTGATGATTGGCCAAGCATGCACTATGACCCGCATGCTTGGCCAATCACAGCGCCATCTGAACAGAGAGCCGTAATTGGCCAAAGCCAAGGAGGCTTTGGCCAATTATGGCTCAGGGGATTTAGTACACGCCCCACACTATATAAGGCCTCCTGCACGGCGGCCCTGTGTAGTGTGTGTTCCGGCGTTCATAGATAGAGAGAGAGAGAGACAGATGGTGTCATTTGATTTGAGTTAGATAGATTAGGCAGAACAGTGTATTGTATATATATATATATGCATCCCAGGTGTTGCATATATATATATATATACACTGTATTCAGTTTAGCTAGATCCGTTCCTGTTATCTTCTTACTGACAGGCAGGCTTTTCTTGTTACAGTATTTACAGCTACCTGAAGAAAATTGCTGGTGTTCTTTTGATCCTATCAGTACCACAGTCAGGCAGCTAGACTATTTACAATTAGTGCAGTGCGTCCTGCTCAAAGTGTTCAGCTAAACCTACAAGTTAGTGGGGTGCGTCCTGCTCACAGTGTTCAGCTAAACCTACAAGTTAGTGTGGTGCGTCCACCTCCAAGTATTCAGCTAAACCTACAAGTTAGTGCGGTGCGTCCTGCTCACAGTGTTCAGCTAAAACTACAAGTCAGTGCGGTGCGTCCACCTCACAGTGTTCAGCTAAACCTAGAAGTTAGTGCGGTGCGTCCTGCTCACAGTGTTCAGCTAAAACTACAAGTTAGTGCTGTGCGTCCTGCTCACAGTATTCAGCTAAACCTACAAGTTAGTGTAGTGAGACCTCTGCACAGTGTTCATCTAAAGCTACAAGTTAGTGCAGTGCGACCTGCTCACAGTGTTCAGCTAGATACGTTCCTGTTATCTTCTTACTGACAGGCAGGCTTGTCTTGTTACAGTATTTACAGCTACCTGAAGAAAATTGCTGGTGTTCTTTTGATCCTATTAGTACCACAGTCAGGCAGCTAGACTATTTACAGTTAGTGCAGTGCGTCCTGCTCACAGTGTTCAGCTAAACCTACAAGTTAGTGGGGTGCATCCTGCTCACAGTGTTCAGCTAAACCTACAAGTTAGTGGGGTGTGTCCTGCTCACAGTGTTCAGCTAAACCTACAAGTTAGTGTGGTGCGTCCACCTCACAGTGTTCAGCTAAACCTACAAGTTAGTGCTGTGCGTCCTGCTCACAGTGTTCAGCTAAAACTACAAGTTAGTGCGGTGCGTCCACCTCACAGTGTTCAGCTAAACCTAGAAGTTAGTGTGGTGCGTCCTGCTCACAGTGTTCAGCTAAACCTACAAGTTAGTGTAGTGAGACCTCTGCACAGTGTTCATCTAAAGCTACAAGTTAGTGCAGTGCGTCCTGCTCACAGTGTTCAGCTAGATACGTTCCTGTTTTCTTCTTACTGACAGGCAGGCTTGTCTTGTTACAGTATTTACAGCTACCTGAAGAAAATTGCTGGTGTTCTTTTGATCCTATTAGTACCACAGTCAGGCAGCTAGACTATTTACAGTTAGTGCAGTGCGTCCTGCTCACAGTGTTCAGCTAAAACTACAAGTTAGTGCGGTGCGTCCACCTCACAGTGTTCACCTAAACCTACAAGTTAGTGGGGTGCGTCCTGCTCACAGTGTTCAGCTAAACCTACAAGTTAGTGTGGTGCGTCCACCTCACAGTGTTCACCTAAACCTAGAAGTTAGTGTGGTGCGTCCTCCTCACAGTGTCCAGCTAAACCTACAAGTTATTTTTTTGCGAGCTCTGCACAGTGTTCAGCTAAAGCTACCTGTAGAAGGTTGGTGGTGTTTTCCTGATCCTATCACTACCACAGGCAGCTAAAAAAGCTACAAGTTAGTTTTTTGCGAGCTCTGCACAGTGTTCAGCTAAAGCTACCTGTAGAAGGTTGGTGGTGTTCTCATACTACAGGCAGGCAGTTGATTTTGCTAGCTGCAGTATCAGTACATATATATATATATATCCCAGCTTAGTGCAGCTACAGGCCATTAGTATGTCTGGAAGGCCAAGAAGGAGAGGCAGACAGTCACAAGCCAATAAGGGAGGGCAAGCAGGCTCTGTGTCTAGTGCTGGTCGTGGAGATGGTGCATCCTCATCAGCACGTGGCCGTGGGACACGCTTGGCCTTTTTTTCAGCAGCTGAGCCGCAACATGTGGAAGACTTTGTCGAGTGGATGACCAAGCCGTCCTCATCCTCCTCATCCTCTCTCACCCATGCCCAGGGTACTTTGTCTGGCAAAGCAGCGGCCTCTTCCCTCGGCTCAATGTCATCAGTGACTCCTTCCCTAGCCCCACCATGTCCTCCTGAGGAGTCCCTCGAACTGTTTGACCACAGTGTTGGGTACATGCTCCAGGAGGATGCCCAGCCTTTGGAAGGCTCTGATGATGATACTGAGCTCGATGAAGGCAGTAACGTGAGCACGGACAGAGGGGGTGCCCAAGAAGGACAGCAATCTGGCAGTCATGCTCCCCCTGCTGCAGCATACTGCCAGGTTTGCTCCAGTGATGAGGAGGGAGGGGATGATGAGGTCACTGACTCAACGTGGGTGCCTGATAGGAGAGAGGAGGAGGAGGAGGAGGCGGCACATCACCAACGAGGCAGGATGCCCTCCAGGGGCCAGCCTAAGGGCAGCACATTGACTGCATCACACCCCAAAGCTCCACATGTGCAGGGCGCTGCAGTGTCTGCGCGTTATTCAAAAAGTTCTTTGGTGTGGGGCTTTTTTGAGACGAGTGCATCAGATCGCACCGCTGCTGTTTGCAACATATGTCTCAAGCGTATCTCGCGTGGCCAAAACATCTCCCGCTTGGGTACCACATGCTTGACCAGACATATGTTGACCTGCCATGCAGTTCATTGGCAAGCGTATCTAAAAGACCCACACCAAAGAACAAAGAGGACCTCTCCTTGCTCCTCATCAGCTGAGATCTCCAATCCCACTATACCTTCAGTCCTCTCTGAGACCTGCACTGAGAGGAATGAAGGTGTAGAATTAGGTGTGTCACAGCCAAGTACTTGTGGGCAATCTGCTTTTGGTACACCGACGTCAGATTGTACCAGGCAAATTTCCCTGCCCCAGCTGCTGCACCGCCGAAAGAAGTTTGCTCCCAGCCATCCACATGCCCAGCGGTTGAATGCTAGCTTGACAAAATTGCTAGCACTTCAACTGCTGCCTTTTCAGTTGGTAGACTCTGCCCCCTTCCGTGAGTTTGTGAAATGTGCGGTTCCTCAGTGGCAGGTACCCAAACGCCACTTTTTCTCACGGAAGGCGATTCCGGCTCTCTACCGGCATGTGGAAGGCAATGTCCATGCCTCGCTGGACAGGGCGGTCAGCGGTAAGGTGCATATTACCGCTGACTCATGGTCCAGCAGGCATGGACAGGGACGTTACCTAAGTTTCACGGCGCATTGGGTGACTCTGCTGGCAGCTGGGAAGGATGCTGGACAAGGTGCAGTAGTGTTGGAGGTTGTTCCGCCACCACGCCTCCAAAATGCTAATGATTGTGACACACCTCTCTCCTCCACCCCCTCCTCTTCTTCTTCCTCCATGGCCTCTTCCTGTGCTTTGTCCTCGGAACCAGCGGTGCTCGGTAGCCATTCAAGGGGCTACGCAAGTACGCAGGCCAAAAGATGCCATGCGGTGCTTGAGCTGGTGTGCTTGGGGGACAGGAGTCACACTGGGGCAGAGGTTCTGTCAGCTCTGCAGGGGCAGGTTCAGAGGTGGTTGACGCCACGCCAACTTAAGGCAGGAATGGTGGTTTGTGACAATGGCACCAACCTCCTCTCTGCCCTCCGACAGAGACAAATGACCCATGTGCCCTGTTTGGCTCACGTCCTTAACTTGGTGGTGCAGCGGTTCTTGGGCAGGTACCCGGGCTTACAGGATGTCCTGAGGCAGGCCAGGAAAGTCTGTGTGCATTTCCACCGGTCATATAATGCCAGTGCTCGGCTGGCGGACCTCCAAAAGGAGTTTAACCTGCCCAAGAACCGCCTAATCTGTGACATGCCCACCAGGTGGAACTCAACGTTGGCCATGCTGCAGCGGCTGCACATGCAGCAGAGGGCCATCAATGAGTACCTGTGCGACTATGGCACCAGGACAGGGTCAGGGGAGCTTGGTTGTTTTTCCCCACGCCAGTGGGCCATGATCAGGGATGCATGCACTGTCCTGTCACCATTTGAGGAGGCCATGAGGATGGTGAGCAGTGACAGTGCATGCATCAGTGACACTCTCCCCCTTGTCCACCTGTTGGAGCACACGCTGCGTGGAATAATGGACAGGGCACTTGAGGCAGAACAAAGGCAGGAAGAGGAGGACTTCCTTAGCTCTCAAGGCCCCCTTTATCCAGACAGTGTTCCTGCGTGCCCGTTGATCACACAGGAAGAGGACGAGGACGAGGAGGAGGAGGAGGAAGATTGTGTCAGTATGGAGGTGGAGCCTGGCACTCAGCATCAGCAGCAGTCTTTAAGGGATCAGTCCCAAGAAACACATGGACTTGTACGTGGCTGGGAGGAGGTGGCTGCAGACCATGTCGTCCTTAGTGACCCAGAGGACTCCGGACCGAATGCCTCAGCAAACCTACGCTGCATGGCCTCCCTGATCCTGCAAAGCCTGCGTAAGGATCCCCGTATTCGTGGTATCAAGAAGAAGGACCAATACTGGCTGGCAACCCTCCTTGATCCACGTTACAAGGGTAAGGTTACAGACCTTATCTTGCCATCGCAGAGGGAACAGAGGATGAAACATCTTTGGAAAGCCTTGCGAAAAGGTCTGTGCAACGCGTTCCCAGAGACTGGGAGGTTACAAACTCCTGTTTCTGGACAACATGTTGCTGAGGCTTCGGTCAGTCAAAGAAGGGGCGGTGGAGAAGGCGGCCGTCTGACCGATGCGTTCAGACAATTTTTTGGTCCGCAGCCCCAAGGTATGATCGGTTCCAGCAACCATCGCCAGAGTCTGTTTTACATGGTGCAGAAAAACCTAGGGGCAAGATCTGACTTGGACACCTTTCCCACCGAAAATCCTCTGGGTTACTGGGTCTTGAGGATGGATCACTGGCCAGAGCTTGCACAGTATGCAATTGAGCTACTGGCCTGTCCTGCATCCAGCGTTCTTTCAGAACGCACATTCGGTGCTGCTGGAGGCTTCGTAACCGATCACAGGGTGCGTCTGTCCACCGACTCGGTCGATCGACTGACCTTCATAAAAATGAATCAGTCTTGGATCACCACCAGCTACCAAGCACCTGATGCTGATGTAACTGAATAATTTTTTTTGAAATCTCAGATCCCTTCAAAGACTGCCTATGCTGATGCTGAGTGACTATCCCTGAGTAATTATCCTCTTCCTCCTCAATCATCACGCTGATAGTTTGTAAGAACATTTTTGGTTCTGGGCGCCACCACCAGTGCCTAAGGCCCAATTTTTCAGCCCCTGTTTAACAGGGGCGTGTAATTACAATTTTTGATGCAATACTTTGCAGCAGGGCTCTTTTCTGCGTTACAACTAGAGTATCTGTGAGGGGTTGCAGTGTTGTGGCACCAGCACCAGTGCCTAAGGCCCAATTTTTCAGCCCTTGTTTAACAGGGGCGTGTAATTACAATTTTTGATGCAATACTTTGCAGCAGGGCTCATTTCTGCATTCCAACTAGAGTATCTGTGAAGGGTTGCAGTGTTGTGGCACCAGCACCAGTGCCTAAGGCCCAATTTTTCAGCCCCTGCTTAACAGGGGCGTATAATTACAATTTTTGATGCAATACTTTGCAGCAGGCCCCATTTCTGCACCCACCAAGAGCGAGTGAGGACTTACAGTGTTGTGGCACCAGCACCACCACCACCAAAGGCCCAATTTTTCTGCCCTTGTTCAACAGGGGCATGTAATTACAATTCTTGATCTAATATTTCACAGCAGGGCCCTGTGAGGGCTTACAGTGTTGTGGCCACAACAGCACCTAAGGCACAAATTTCTGCTGAGTATATAGGGCAGGCCCCTACTTTCAAACATCTAACTTACAAACGACTCCTACTTGCAAACGGAAGGAGACGACAGGAAGTGAGATGAAATCTACCCCTAAGAAGGGAAATTCTCTCCTGTAAGAGTTAATATGGGAAAAACATTTCTCCTTTCCACTGATGCTTTCCAATCCTTGTTCCACAAAAAAACCCCAAATTTTCAAAAAACATTTGTCATTGGGACAAAAAGTGAGGTAAAATCTTCTGAAGAGGAGGAAAGACAGCAAAACAAATGTCACAGAGGTGATAACCCTTCCCTATGTTTTCCAAAAAGCTTAAAAAAGATTTTTTGGCTGGAGCAAAACACGTTAAAAATGTACCCGTTCAAAATTACAAACAGATTCTACTTAACAACAAACCTACAGTCCCTGTCTTGTTTGCACCGCCTGTATACTGCTGTTCAGAGTATATAGGGCCTGGTGGCCCCACACCTTTCCTTATTTTAATTTGGGTGCGGGGTTCCCCTTAATATCCATACAAGACCCAAAGGGCCTGGTAATGGACTGGGGGGTACCCATGCCGTTTGTCTCACTGATTTTCATCCATATTGCCAGGACCCGACATTACATTAACCCGCAAGCAGTTTTAAATGAGATTTTTTCCTTTAAAAATGACATTTTGTGCAGGGACTGTTCTAAGCACGGGAAACACGCGCCACTTTACAGGCATACTATAGACACACCCCAGGTACGATATTTAAAGGAATATTTCACTTTTTTTTTTTACTTTAAGCATCATTAAAATCACTGCTCCCGAAAAAACGGCCGTTTTTAAAAGTTTTTTTTGCATTGATACATGTCCCCTGGGGTAGGACCCGGGTCCCCAAACCCTTTTTAGGACAATACCATGCAAATTAGCCTTTAAAATGAGCACTTTTGATTTCGAACGTTCGCGTCCCATAGACGTCAATGGGGTTCTAACGTTCGTGCGAATTTTCGGTCCGTTCGCAGGTTCTGGTGCGAACCGAACCGGGGGTGTTCGGCTCATCCCTAGTGGAGAGGCGATTCAGTTTTAGAAAAGCGAATCTCCCCACTGTCTTCTCCCCACTCCCCACACTTTAATCAGGGCTCGGCAAGGCAAGTCCCTCTCAGGCTCTCATGTCTCATACAACTTGTGATGTGTATACTTACAGTACTTTGATTCAGACTCCTGCAGACAATGCAGCTGGCTGTGATCCAACCTCCTCCCTCCTCTTGACAGGTACGGCTACTCAATGGTGGTGCAGTGGCAGCGGCCGGCGGGTACTCCTGCTATGGAAGCCTGCGGGCTGCACTGCGGCCTGGCTGTGCTGTTCCGTGATCTGGAGTCTGAACTGCTCCACCCAGCCGCGTCACTAGAGTTGGTGTCACCTGGTGAGGAAAAACATGGTGTCACCCCCCCATAAACTATAGTCCCTCCTCAGTACAGACCACCTCTATCAATATTGGCCCCCCTCAATGCAGACCCCCTCTATCAGTATATACCCCCTCAGTGCAGACCCCCTCTATCCATATAGACCCCCCCCAGTGCAGCCCCCCTCTATCAGTATAGACCCCTCCCCCTATCAGTATAGACCCCCCTCAGTGCAGACCCCCTCTATCAGTATATACCCACCTTCAGTGCAGACCCCCCGATATCAGTATAGACCCCCTCAGTGCAGACCCCCCTCTATCTGTATAGGCCCCCCTCAGTGCAGACCCCCCTCTATCTGTATAGACCCCCCTCCCCTCCCATAGTGTCCCCCCAGCACATGTCCTCTTAACCACCCCTCATCACTCCTCGCCGACGATCAGTGGGGGTGTGGTGGTGTTAGCTGTGCCACTGCCCAGAGGTGTTACCCCTCTGGCAGGTGTCACCCGGGCCCGGCCCGCACCCTACGCCCCCCTAGTGACGCCACTGGCTCCAAACCCGTTACCCAGCGGCCAGCACAGCAGTACAACATCATGCTGCTTGCAATGATTTAAGTGAAGCATGATGACAAGTCAATGTATGCTTGGGCAGTACACGGTGCCCGTTTTGCTGGCTGCCGCCCCTCTTAAAGTGCTGCCTGGGACCCATGGTAGGGTCGGCCCTGAGTGTACAATTACATATTAAATTTCAGCTCCCAGGTTCCTTCTGATGCTTATCTGGGTTTTTGGTGTGGATTTATGGTCTCCTTATGAGAAACATTCCTATGTTCTCTGTGTGCCATGAAGCAGACCTGCAGCTGCCGCCCCTCTTAAAGTGCCACCTGGGACCCATGGTAGGGTCGGCCCTGAGTATACATATACATATTCAATTTCAGCTCCCACGTTCCTTCTGATGCGTATCTGGGTTTTTGGTATGGATTTATGGTCTCCTTATGAGAAATGTTCCTATGGTCTCTGTGTGCCATGAAACAGACCTGCAGCCAGACACATGTGTCATGTATGGGTGAATGCTCTAGCCAAATGAGGTGCACTATGCAATTTATTACTGTGACTGTTATTGTGAACTACATTATACTGTTATACTATTATTTTGTAAAGGGCCTACATGCTCAGACCTGACCTTTTTACTATTAATATATTTGAAGAATTTTTTGGGGTTTGTCCTACTATCTTTTGCAATCTGTCGTTCGTTTTGAGTTTTTGCATCCTTGATTTCCTTTTTACATATTCTGTTATATTCTTTGTAACATTTAAACGACACTAGTGTTCCTTCATTTTTATAAGCTCTTTTCTTATTGTTTATAGATTTTTTAACTTTGGCCGTGAGCCACATAGGTTTTATTTTTAGTCTTTTAAACGTATTGCCCATGGGAATATACTTTGCAGTGAGTTCACAAACAGTCCCTTTGAAGAATTATCATTTCTGTTCTGTGCCCATTGATGCCCATATTCCCTCTCAGTACAAGTTTTGGAGAGCAGCCCTCATCCTTGGAAAATTTGCTCTCTTGAAGTTAAGTGTTTTTATGTTTCCTGTATGTGTTTTTTGCTTACAGCTAACATCAAATGAAATCATGTTATGGTCACTGCTACCAAGATGTTCCTATGAACATTAGTAATAAGCTCTGCATGGTTTGAGATTACCAGGTCCAACAGAGCATCATTCCTAGTTGGGGCCTCAATAAACTGCACCATAAAATTGTCCTGTATTAGGTTTATACATTTTTGCCCTTTAACTGTCCCAGCAGTGCCATTACTCCAGTCAATTTCTGGGTAGTTAAAATCCCCCATTATTATGACCGTCCCAGCCCTTGCTGCCCTTTCCATCTGTGCTAGGAGCTGAGACTCCACCTTCTCATTAACATTGGGTGGTCTATAACTTAGAACTACGCACATCTATATTAAGTTCCACCCATAATGCTTCAGACTCATCACGCTCTCCATCAACCAGGTCCTCTTTCACACTCGCTTTGAGATCACACATAGAGACAGACCCCACCACTTTCCTTTTTACCCTGTCTCTCCGAAAGAGTGCATACCCAGGAATATTAATAGCCCAGTCATGTGAGAGATGAAGCCAAGTTTCAGCAATACCGTTTACATCATAGCTCTCCTCATGCACCAGAGCTTCCAACTCACCTATTTTGCTTGGCAGACTTCTGGCATTGGTGAACAAACACTTTAATGCATTATTACATTTTGCTCTGGTGTTTTTCATATCTTGTTTAGTAGTACAAATGGCACTAGAATTTTCAATGGTTGTTTGCAACATGGGAACTTTGTCACCTGCCATAACCCTCCCCCCATCTATCCCCAGTCCACCCTTCATTAATGTCGGACCCTTAACTGACCTGTCTGCCCGATGGAATTCTAGATCACCCTCCCCTTTAATCCTAGTTTAAATACTCCTCCAGCCTTCCTATAAACTTCTCCCCCAGCACAGCAGACCCCCTTCCATTCAGGTGCAAACTATCTTTAGCATATAGGTTGCACCCAAATGAAAAGCCAGCCCAGTGCTCTAGAAACCCAAATCCCTCCTCCCTACACCAGGTCTTTAGCCATGCATTCAGCTCTCTAATCTCCCCCTGCCTTTCCTGTGTTGCGAATGGCAAGGAAATATTTCAGAGGTCCTTCCCTTCAACTTGCAGCCTAATTCATTAAATTGATTCATAAGGAGCCTCCACCTTCCATGTATTCTGTCATTGGTTCCAACGTGAACCAAGACAGCTGGGTCTGCCCAGCCCCTCCCAGTAATTTATCAACCCGGTCCACCATATGCCGAACCCTAGCACCAGGGAGACAGCAAAACATTTGGTTGAGGCGATCCTGGCGACAAATCATTCTATCAGTCCTTCTGATTATAGAATCCTCTATTACCACCAACTGTCTAGGCCTACCTGCACTCCCCTCATTGCATCTACTAGATGGGCTGCTCTCCCGGCTGTTAGAGGTAGCAGTGACATCTAGGGCTGCCACCTCTGTGTTTGCCACCTCCACAACTTCACCCAACTTGGCAAATTTGTTTTGATGCACAAATACAGGACTGGCCTTCCTTTTCTGTGAGCCCCTTCCACTCCCTCTAACTACATTAACCCATCTTCCTATCTGATAATTCTGACTTGCCCCTCCACCCTCCACATCAACCCTACTGACCACCTGCTCAGCGAGCAGAGGACCCCTTTCAAGGTTGTCCTTTCTGCCCAGTGTTGCAACTTGCTCCTCCAGAACTCTAATGTGAGTTTCCAGAAGGGCAACCCGCTCACATCTGTCACAGCGGTATCCATCCTGGAGCCTTTGCACCAATTTTGCATACATGTGGTACACTGTGCACTGAGCAAAACCTTCAAGCCTGCTAGCACTCATTTCCCAGTTACAAAATAATTACTTATAGGAAGCTTAAGATGTTACTTACAGGTTAGAAGACTCCTGTTTTAAATCCTGTTTTCAAATCCTGGTTATTAACTCTCCACTTTATTTCAAAATTGTACTTATCTTCACAAATTGCAGAAGCAAGCCAGCATTAGCAGGGAGCCAGCTCCTATGGGAGTTTGTATAGACACTTATATACACCTGTAAACAATTAACCACTCCCCTTAATTAGCAGAGGGAAAAAATGTGCTGTTTTAAAAAGTGTCAGAAAAAGGAGGGAAAAAAGTATTTTTAAAACTGATAGCAAACTTATCAAATAAAGGAGGAAAAAAAAAACACTTGCAAGCACAAGCAGTCAAAAGCACCAAAACACAACTCCTGGATATTAACTCTCCACTTTAGTTCAAAATTGCACTTATGTTCACAAATTGCAGAAGCAAGCCAGCATTAGCAGGGAGCCAGTAATGATTCTGCTCTCTTTGAAGTGAGCTATTTTTAAACAAAGGTTATTTATATTCACATAGTGGTATATATATAACCCTAATAAAGATATCAGTGGAATTATTTGAAATCCGTAGGAGTCTTTGCAGCTTCTGACACCATCAAGTTTATTAGAGATGGAATGCAATAGTCAATAGCTGGATATACCGCCATGTGCTGCTCGTTATTTTTGTATATTTGTCATGTCATGATTGTGAAAGGTATTTATCTGATGATCAAAGTGAATCTTATATGTGATTAACTACAAATGTTTTCTATGTTTTTATACAAATAGATTGTAAAATAAATTGATGTTTTTAGAAAAAATCTTTCCAGTTGTCTATACTTGGGTTGCCCCACACAATCCCACAAAATAGATAAACCAAAAGGTATTAGAAGTGATATACTCACCGTATCCAAGAAGCTGATCACCAGGGACTCGCTATGCCCCATCGTATGCGAACCTGTACCTGGGAGGGTGGGAACGGAACCTCTTTTTGAGAGATGACCTGCAGGATGATTTGAGCAAAATATCGATATGGAGAAGATATATCGATGACATTTTCTTAATTTGGACAGGCTCTATAATTGAGCTGCATTCCTTTTTGGAGGTATTGAAAATTACCAATTATAATTTAAAGTTCACAATGACATATCACCGGCAGGTCATACATTTTCTAGATATCCAGATTTATGTAAATGGAGAGGGTAGTTTGGGCTTCACTCTCTATACGAAAACATCATCAGGCAATACCATTCTGAATGCTAGCAGTTCTCACCCGCCTCCTCTTTTATCAAGTATCCCCTATAGTCAGTATCTTTGTCTTAAGAGAAATTGCTCTAAACAAGAGAATTTCAAAGTAGAAGCCAAAGCATTACAGGAACATTTATTGGATAGAGGATACAGTAGATCATCCTTAAAAAAGGCATGTCAGCGAGCCAATGGCCAAAGTAGGGATTCCTTCATACACAAACAGAAAACTAGATGTATCATTCAGGACAACATAGTCCGTAGAAAAATGAAAAAATTCTGGTACCTTCTGAAGGCAAATGATACCATCTCCAAATACATAAAACATTATCTGGAAATTACCTTTAGGCAATCTGAATCCCTAAAAGATCAGCTAGTCCATAGCCACTACTCTACTCCACGTAGAAAGGAATGTCATGAATTCACTGACATTGCTCCTTGTGGGAAATTACATTTTTGCCAATATCTATGGAAAGCACAACAAATTGTGTTGCCGAATGGCAGAGTATACAAACCCCATTTTTTGCGAACTGCCAATCGATTGGCATTGTATATTACATGGAATGTGAGTATGGTATGTTCTATGTGGGGAAAACAAAAAGACCATTCTTTCACAAAGTTAGAGACCATGTTAAACTAGTCTCTAAAAAGAAATTTGAGGGTCCAATAAGCTGCCATATGGGCTTATATCACCAGTTTGATGCTACCAAGATAAAAAATGTTTTGCCTTAGAGCACATTCCCAAGCACGAAAGGGGAGGTGATGATGTGGACAAATTACTATTGCAACGAGAGGCCAAATGGATATTTAATTTATCAGCCACAAAACATCCGGAGTTGAATGAAGCCTTGAGCTTTAAACATTTTCTAATCTTTCTTTTGACATCCAGGTCTCCCCCTTTTTCAACCTTTAGCCATTCAAAATTTAAAAAAAGATATTATATATTGTTTCAAAAAGTAGGAAGGTTTATAGGAAGAGAAAATAACAGTTTTTCTATAAATATTGCTTGCAATCTAAAAATGTATGTGCTTTGCACAAATTTACTGTAATGCCCTGTACACACGGTCAGATTTTCAGACAGAAAATGTGTGATAGGTAGGGATGAGCCGAACACCCCCCGGTTCGGTTCGCACCAGAACCCGCGAACGGACCGAAAGTTCGCACGAACGTTAGAACCCCATTGACGTCTATGGGACTCGAACGTTCGAAATCAAAAGTGCTCATTTTAAAGGCTAATTTGCATGGTATTGTCCGAAAAAGGGTTTGGGGACCCGGGTCCTACCCCAGGGGACATGTATCAATGCAAAAAAAACTTTTAAAAACGGCCGTTTTTTCGGGAGCAGTGATTTTAATGATGCTTAAAGTAAAAAAAAAAAAGTGAAATATTCCTTTAAATATCGTACCTGGGGGGTGTCTATAGTATGCCTGTAAAGTGACGCGTGTTTCCCATGTTTAGAACAGTCCCTGCACCAAATGTCATTTTTAAAGGAAAAAATCTCATTTAAAACTGCTTGCGGGTTTAATGTCATGTCAGGTCATGGCAATATGGATGAAAATCAGTGAGACAAACGGCATGGGTACCCCCCCAGTCCATTACCAGGCCCTTTGGGTCCTGTATGGATATTAAGGGGAACCCCGCACCCAAATTAAAATAAGGAAAGGCCCTATATACTCTGAACAGCAGTATACAGGCGGTGCAAACAAGACAGGGACTGTAGGTTTGTTGTTAAGTAGAATCTCTTTGTAATTTTGAACGGGTACATTTTTAACGTGTTTAGCTCCAGCCAAAAAATCTTTTTTAAGCTTTTTGGAAAACATAGGGAAGGGTTATCACCCCTGTGACATTTGTTTTGCTGTCTTTCCTCCTCTTCAGAAGATTTCACCTCACTTTTTTGTCCCAATGAAAAATGTTTTTTGAAAATTTGGGTTTTTTTGTGGAACAAGGATTGGAAAGCATCAGTGGAAAGGAGAAATTGTTTTCCCATATTAACTCTTACAGGAGAGAATTTCCCTTCCTAGGGGTAGATTTCATCTCACTTCCTGTTGTCTCCTTCCGTTTGCAAGTAGGAGTCGTTTGTAAGTTAGATGTTTGAAAGTAGGGTCCTGCCCTATATACTCAGCAGAAATTTGGGCCTTAGGTGTTGCTGTGGCCACAACACTGTAAGCCCTCACAGGGCCCTGCTGTGAAATATTAGATCAAGAATTGTAATTACATGCCCCTGTTGAACAGGAGCTGAAAAATTAGGCCTTAGGCACTGGTGCTGGTGCCACAACACTGCAACCCCTCACAGACACTCTAGTTGGAACGCAGGAACGAGCCCTGCTGCAAAGTATTGCATCAAAAATTGTAATTACACGCCCCTGTTAGACAGGGGCAGAAAAATTGGGCCTTAGGCACTGGTGCTGGTGCCACAACACTGCAACCCCTCACAGACACTCTAGTTGGAATGCAGGAACGAGCCCTGCTGCAAAGTATTGCATCAAAAATTGTAATTACACGCCCCTGTTAGACAGGGGCAGAAAAATTGGGCCTTAGGCACTGGTGCTGGTGCCACAACACTGCAACCCCTCACAGACACTCTAGTTGGAATGCAGGAACGAGCCCTGCTGCAAAGTATTACATCAAAAATTGTAATTACACGCCCCTGTTAAACAGGGGCTGAAAAATTGTGCCTTAGGCACTGGTGGTGGCGCCCAGAACCAAAAATGTTCTTACAAGCTATCAGCGTGATGATTGAGGAGGAAGAGGATAATTACTCAGGGATAGTCACTCAGCATCAGCATAGGCAGTCTTTGAAGGGATCTGAAAAAAATTATTCAGTTACATCAGCATCAGGTGCTTGGTAGCTGGTGGTGATCCAAGACTGATTCATTTTTATGAAGGTCAGCCGATCGACCGAGTCAGTGGACAGACGCACCCTGTGATCGGTTACCACGCCTCCAGCAGCACTGAATGTGCGTTCCGAAAGAACGCTGGATGCAGGACAGGCCAGTAGCTCAATTGCATACTGTGCAAGCTCTGGCCAGTGATCCATCCTCAAGACCCAGTAACCCAGAGGATTTTCGGTGGGAAAGGTGTCCAAGTCTGATCTTGCCCCTAGGTATTCCTGCACCATGTAAAACAGACGCTGGCGATGGTTGCTGGAACCGATCATACCTTGGGGCTGCGGACCAAAAAATTGTCTGAACGCATCGGTCAGACGGCCACCTTCTCCACCGCTCCTTCTTTGACTGACCGAAGCCTCAGCAACACGTTGTCCAGAAACAGGAGTTTGTAACCTCCCAGTCTCTGGGAACGCGTTGCACAGACCTTTCTGCAAGGCCTCCCGAAGATGTTTCATCCTCTGCTCCCTCTGCGATGGCAAGATAAGGTCCGCAACCTTACCCTTGTAACGTGGATCAAGGAGGGTTGCCAGCCAGTATTGGTCCTTCTCCTTGATACCACGAATACGAGGATCCTTACGCAGGCTTTGCAGGATCAGGGAGGCCATGCAGCGTAAGTTTGCTGAGGCATTCGGTCCGGAGTCCTCTGGGTCACTAAGGACAACAACGTCCGCAGCCACCTCCTCCCAGCCACGTACAAGTCCATGTGTTCCTTGGGACTGATCCCTTAAAGACTGCTGATGCTGAGTGCCAGGCTCCACCTCCATACTGACACAATCTTCCTCCTTCTCCTCCTCCTCCTCGTCCTCTTCCTGTGTGATCGGCGGGCACGCAGGAACACTGTCTGGATAAAGGGGGCCTTGAGAGCTAAGGAAGTCCTCCTCTTCCTGCCTCTGTTCTGCCTCAAGTGCCCTGTCCATTATTCCACGCAGCGTGTGCTCCAACAGGTGGACAAGGGGGACAGTGTCACTGATGCATGCACTGTCAGTGCTCACCATCCTCGTGGCCTCCTCGAATGGTGACAGGACAGTGCATGCATCCCTGATCATGGCCCACTGGCGTGGGGAAAAAAAACCAAGCTCCCCTGACCCTGTCCTGGTGCCATAGTTGCACAGGTACTCATTGATGGCCCTCTGCTGCGTGTGCAGCCGCTGCAGCATGGCCAACGTTGAGTTCCACCTGGTGGGCATGTCACAGATTAGGCGGTTCTTGGGCAGGTTAAACTCCTTTTGGAGGTCCGTCAGCCGAGCACTGGCATTATATGACCGGCGGAAATGCACACAGACTTTCCTGGCCTGCCTCAGGACATCCTGTAAGCCCGGGTACCTGCCCAAGAACCGCTGCACCACCAAGTTAAGGACGTGAGCCAAACAGGGCACATGGGTCAGTTGTCCCTGTCGGAGGGCAGAGAGGAGGTTGGTGCCATTGTCGCAAACCACCATTCCTGCCTTAAGTTAGCGTGGCGTCAACCACCTCTGAACCTGCCCCTGCAGAGCTGACAGAACCTCTGCCCCAGTGTGGCTCCTGTCCCCCAAGCACACCAGCTCAAGCACCGCATGGCATCTTTTGGCCTGCGTACTTGCGTAGCCCCTTGAACGCCTACGGAGCACCGCTGGTTCCGAGGAAGAGGCCATGGAGGAAGAAGAAGAGGAGGGGGTGGAGGAGAGAGGTGTGTCACAATCAGCATTTTGGAGGCGTGGTGGCGGAACAACCTCCAACACTACTGCACCTTGTCCTGCATCCTTCCCAGCTGCCAGCAGAGTCACCCAATGCGCCGTGAAACTTAAGTAACGTCCCTGTCCATGCCTGCTGGACCATGAGTCAGCGGTAATATGCACCTTACCGCTGACGGCCCTGTCCAGCGAGGCATGGACATTGCCTTCCACATGCCGGTAGAGAGCCGGAATCGCCTTCCGTGAGAAAAAGTGGCGTTTGGGTACCTGCCACTGAGGAACCGCACATTCCACAAACTCACGGAAGGGGGCAGAGTCTACCAACTGAAAAGGCAGCAGTTGAAGTGCTAGCAATTTTGCCAAGCTAGCATTCAACCGCTGGGCATGTGGATGGCTGGGAGCAAACTTCTTTCGGCGGTGCAGCAGCTGGGGCAGGGAAATTTGCCTGGTACAATCTGACGTCGGTGTACCAAAAGCAGATTGCCCACAAGTACTTGGCTGTGACACACCTAATTCTACACCTTCATTCCTCTCACTGCAGGTCTCAGAGAGGACTGAAGGTCTAGTGGGGTTGGAAATCTCAGCTGATGAGGAGCAAGGAGAGATCCTCTTTGTTCTTTGGTGTGGGTCTTTTAGATATGCTTGCCAACGAACTGCATGGCAGGTCAACATATGTCTGGTCAAGCATGTGGTACCCAAGCGGGAGATGTTTTGGCCACGCGAGATACGCTTGAGACATATGTTGCAAATAGCAGCGGTGCGATCTGATGCACTCGTCTCAAAAAAGGCCCACACCAAAGAACTTTTTGAATAACGCGCAGAGACTGCAGCGCCCTGCACATGTGGAGCTTTGGGGTGTGATGCAGTCAATGTGCTGCCCTTAGGCTGGCCCCTGGAGGGCATCCTGCCTCGTTGGTGATGTGCCGCCTCCTCCTCCTCCTCCTCTCTCCTATCAGGCACCCACGTTGAGTCAGTGACCTCATCATCCCCTCCCTCCTCATCACTGGAGCAAACCTGGCAGTATGCTGCAGCAGGGGGAGCATGACTGCCAGATTGCTGTCCTTCTTGGGCACCCCCTCTGTCCGTGCTCATGTTACTGCCTTCATCGAGCTCAGTATCATCATCAGAGCCTTCCAAACGCTGGGCATCCTCCTGGAGCATGTACCCAACACTGTGGTCAAACAGTTCGAGGGAATCCTCAGGAGGACATGGTGGAGCTAGGGAAGGAGTCACTGATGACATTGAGCTGAGGGAAGAGGCCGCTGCTTTGCCAGACAAAGCACCCTGGGCATGGGTGAGAGAGGATGAGGAGGATGAGGACGGCTTGGTCATCCACTCGACCAAGTCTTCCGCATGTTGCGGCTCAACACGGCCAGCTGCCGAAAAAAAGGCCAAGCGTGTCCCATGGCCACGTGCTGATGAGGATGCACCGTCTCCACGACCAGCACTAGACACAGAGCCTGCTTGCCCTCTCTTATTGGCTTGTGACTGTCTGCCTCTCCTTCTTGGCCTTCCAGACATACTAATGGCCTGTAGCTGCACTAAGCTGGGATAGAACACCTGTAATTTTCTTCAGGTAGCTTTATATACTGTAACCAGACAAGCCTGCCTGTCAGTAGGAAGATAACAGGAACGGATCTAGCTGAACACTGTGAGCAGGACGCACTGCACTAAATGTAAATAGCAGGAACGGATCTAGCTGAACACTGTGAGCAGGACGCACTGACTGCACTAAATGTAAATAGCAGGAACGGATCTAGCTGAACACTGTGAGCAGGACGCACTGACTGCACTAAATGTAAATAGCAGGAACGGATCTAGCTGAACACTGTGAGCAGGACGCACTGCACTAAATGTAAATAGCAGGAACGGATCTAGCTGAACACTGTGAGCAGGACGCACTGACTGCACTAAATGTAAATAGCAGGAACAGATCTAGCTGAACACTGTGAGCAGGACGCACTGACTGCACTAAATGTAAATAGCAGGAACGGATCTAGCTGAACACTGTGAGCAGGACGCACTGACTGCACTAAATGTAAATAGCAGGAACAGATCTAGCTGAACACTGTGAGCAGGACGCACTGACTGCACTAAATGTAAATAGCAGGAACGGATCTAGCTGAACACTGTGAGCAGGACGCACTGACTGCACTAAATGTAAATAGCAGGAACGGATCTAGCTGAACACTGTGAGCAGGACGCACTGCACTAAATGTAAATAGCAGGAACAGATCTAGCTGAACACTGTGAGCAGGACGCACTGCACTAAATGTAAATAGCAGGAACGGATCTAGCTGAACACTGTGAGCAGGACGCACTGCACTAAATGTAAATAGCAGGAACAGATCTAGCTGAACACTGTGAGCAGGACGCACTGCACTAAATGTAAATAGCAGGAACAGATCTAGCTGAACACTGTGAGCAGGACGCACTGCACTAAATGTAAATAGCAGGAACGGATCTAGCTGAACACTGTGAGCAGGACGCACTGACTGCACTAAATGTAAATAGCAGGAACAGATCTAGCTGAACACTGTGAGCAGGACGCACTGACTGCACTAAATGTAAATAGCAGGAACGGATCTAGCTGAACACTGTGAGCAGGACGCACTGACTGCACTAAATGTAAATAGCAGGAACGGATCTAGCTGAACACTGTGAGCAGGACGCACTGCACTAAATGTAAATAGCAGGAACAGATCTAGCTGAACACTGTGAGCAGGACGCACTGCACTAAATGTAAATAGCAGGAACGGATCTAGCTGAACACTGTGAGCAGGACGCACTGCACTAAATGTAAATAGCAGGAACAGATCTAGCTGAACACTGTGAGCAGGACGCACTGCACTAAATGTAAATAGCAGGAACAGATCTAGCTGAACACTGTGAGCAGGACGCACTGCACTAAATGTAAATAGCAGGAACGGATCTAGCTGAACACTGTGAGCAGGACGCACTGCACTAAATGTAAATAGCAGGAACAGATCTAGCTGAACACTGTGAGCAGGACGCACTGCACTAAATGTAAATAGCAGGAACAGATCTAGCTGAACACTGTGAGCAGGACGCACTGCACTAAATGTAAATAGCAGGAACGGATCTAGCTGAACACTATGAGCAGGACGCACTGCACTAAATGTAAATAGCAGGAACAGATCTAGCTGAACACTGTGAGCAGGACGCACTGCACTAAATGTAAATAGCAGGAACAGATCTAGCTGAACACTGTGAGCAGGACGCACTGCACTAAATGTAAATAGCAGGAACGGATCTAGCTGAACACTGTGAGCAGGACGCACTGCACTAAATGTAAATAGCAGGAACAGATCTAGCTGAACACTGTGAGCAGGACGCACTGCACTAAATGTAAATAGCAGGAACGGATCTAGCTGAACACTGTGAGCAGGACGTACTGACTGCACTAAATGTAAATAGCAGGAACGGATCTAGCTGAACACTGTGAGCAGGACGCACTGCACTAAATGTAAATAGCAGGAACAGATCTAGCCTAATCTATCTAACTCAAATCAAATGACACTGTCTGTCTCTCTCTCTATCAGCACACCGGAACACACTACACAGGGCCGCCGTGCAGGCGGCCTTATATAGTGTGGGGCGTGTACTAAATCCCCTGAGCCATAATTGGCCAAAGCCACCCTGGCTTTGGCCAATTACAGCTCTCTCTACTGACGGCGCTGTGATTGGCCAAGCATGCGGGTCATAGTGCATGCTTGGCCAATCATCAGCCAGCAATGCACTGCGATGCCGCAGTGAATTATGGGCCGTGACGCGCCACACGAATTTGGCGCGAACGGCCCATAACGTTCGCAATTCGACGGACGGTCGAACAGCCGATGTTCGAGTCGAACATGGGTTCGACTCGAACACGAAGCTCATCCCTAGTGATAGGACCTTGTTGTCGGAAATTCCGACCATGTGTGGGCTCCATCACATATTTTCCATAGGAATTTCCGACACACAAAGTTTGAGAGCTTGCTATAAAATTTTCCGACAACAAAATCCGTTGTTGGAAATTCGGATCGTGTGTACACAAATCCGATGCACAAAGTGCCACGCATGCTCAGAATAAATTAAGAGACGAAAGCTATTGGCTACTGCCCCGTTTATAGTCCCGACGTACGCGTTTTACGTCACCGCGTTCAGAACGATCGGATTTTCCGACAACTTTGTGTGACCGTTTGTATGCAAGACAAGTTTGAGCCAACATCCGTCGGAAAAAATCAATAGATTTTGTTGTCGGAATGTCCGATCAATGTCCAACCGTGTGTACAGGGCATAAAGGTTATCTGATGGATTATTTCTTGCCCTGATTGGTTGGATATGAGGACATACGAAAAAAGACCCCCTTAATGGGACGGGACTTTAAAGGTGACAAGAACACCAATATTAAAAAAGTATACATTTTATTACAAGAATACTGTATAATACAATACAATAAAAAGTGTCTCTGCAGAGACAGAAGAGTGGTGTGCATAAATCACTATATACAATAAATACGGATACTTGTATCGTCTCTTGTGTACCCAGTACACAGTACACGAGAGGCGTTACAAATATTCGTATTTGTTGTATATAGTGATTTATGCACACCACTCTTCTGTCTCTGCAGAGACTATATTTATTGGATTGTATTATATTCTTGTAATAAAATGTATACTTTAATATATTATGTTCTTGTCACCTTTAAAGTCCAGTCCCATTAAGGGGGTATTTTTTTCGTGTTAACATTGGGATGTGGTGACAGGACATCTGGTCCTGTTGATGGTGGAACCTCTTTCGATATGATGACATAGGAATAACCTATTTGTTTTTATACATGAGTGAACCGCACTTATTTGTGGAGTGGGTGGTCATATGGGCGTCACCTTGGTTTGGGGCTGAGCGGTAAAATCGAGGCTTACCTTGGATTTGGTGGCGCTTATTATGCTCATATTCCTGTATTGGTTCCTCTGAGGTGCAAATATATTGCACAATATTGTCCTTTTGTAGGGATTTCCCTGTGTCAGAGTCGTTTAAATATATAGGGTTAGAGTTTGACTTTAATTCCCCCATTATGTTTGGGTGAGACGTTGCCCTGTTCCATTTTTCATAGGATCTTTTAAGATGGCTGCGGGGAGTTGGCGCATGTGCGGGATATTGGTCCTGCAAATGTTAGGGCATTACTGCTGTTTTTATCTTCATTGAGAAGTTTCAAAGATGGCCGCAGGGAGCTCGCGCATGTGTGGAACAGCGTCTTTGGATGTACAGGATTACACATGCGTGAGACCTCATCCCCATTGCAGCTGAGACCAATTGGGGCTGCAAGGGGCGTGAAATGGGCATCCACATCCTGGCAGTGACATCAGGCGCTAACAGGATGGAAGGAGTATATAAGGACCCGTATGGTGGCGGTTTATTTGCTACTGCCGTTTGCCCTGGCACCTGGAAGTGGTGATTTATGAATTATCTGGGTTATCTGGGTAGGTGATTGCTTGTTTGAGATGACAGAAAGCGTTTGATTCAAAATATCTCTAGCTATATCCTCACATGGTGATATACTTGTTCATTCCAGGGGATTGCCCCAGTCTTTAATTGTGACTAGGGATGAGCCGAACACCCCCCGTTTCGGTTCGCACCAGAACTTGCGAACAGGCAAAAAATTAGTTCGAACACGCGAACACCGTTAAAGTCTATGGGACACGAACATGAATAATCAAAAGTGCTAATTTTAAAGGCTTATATGCAAGTTATTGTCATAAAAAGTGTTTGGGGACCTGGGTCCTGCCCCAGGGGACATGGATAAATGCAAAAAAAAGTTTTAAAAACGGCAGTTTTTTCGGGAGCAGTGATTTTAATAATGCTTAAAGTGAAACAATAAAAGTGTAATATTCCTTTAAATTTTGTACCTGGGGGGTGTCTATAGTATGCCTGTAAAGGGGCGCATGTTTCCTGTGTTTAGAACAGTCTGACAGCAAAAAGACATTTCAAAGGAAAAAAAATCATTTAAAACTACTCGCGGCTATTAATGAATTGCCGGTCCGACAATACAAATAAAAGTTCATTGATAAAAACGGCATTGGAATTCCCCACAGGGGAACCCCGAACCAAAATTTAAGAAAAAAATGACGTGGGGGTCCCCCTAAATTTCATACCAGGCCCTTCTGGTCTGGTATGGATATTAAGGGGAACCCCAGCCAAAATTCCAAAAAAAAATGGCGCAAGGTCCCCCTCAACATCTATACCAGACCCTTAAGGTCTGGTATGGATTTTAAGGCAAACCCCACGCCAAAATAAAAAAAAAATTGGCGTGGGGTCCCCCCAAAAATACATACCAGACCCTTATCTGAGCATGCAACCTGGCAGGCCGCAGGAAAAGAGGGGGGGACAAGAGAGTGCCCCCCCTCCCACATGCCCTCAAAATTGGGAGGGTGCTTTGGGGTAGCCCCCCAAAACACCTTGTCCCCATGTTGATGGGGACAAGGGCCTCATCCCCACAACCATTGCCTGGTGGTTGTGGGGGTCTGCAGATGGGGGGCTTATCGGAATCTGGAATCCCCCTTTAACAAGGGGACCCCCAGATCCCAGCCCTCCCCCCTGTGTGAAATGGTAAGGGGGTACAAAAGTACCCCTAATATTTCACAAAAAAACTGTCAAAAATGTTAAAAATGACAAGAGACAGTTTTTGACAATTCCTTTATTTAAATGCTTCTTCTTTCTTCTATCTTCTATCTTCTTTCGACCCCGGTGGGGTCGAAACGCGTCAGTATTCGCTCAACATCATCAACTTTCTTCAGCGCTTGGTAATCATGTAAATTGTGTTCTTTCCTGTATTATTGCTTTTACATCTCCTGTACCACAGTCCATATTTTATCATCATTTTTTGATATCATGTCATCAATAAAAATCCAATTAATCTCCAATCATATGTAGTATTTTTTCCACCCCTTTGCTGCTAAAAAACCCCACACGGGGGACTTTTTCCTTTATATACTTATCGGGGTGTGCAGCATTCTCTTGTCTCTTGCAGTGTCTCCCCCTTTTTATAGTATTTACTGGGTGGTTAAACACCCCTTCCCCCATTGACACTTGAGTCAAGACATGAACTGTGAGCTGTTTTTGGTGCAGTTTCGGAACCCAATCATTGTTTTTATAATATAGGCACCATTTATTTGACTTATATCACTATTCCATGTCATCCACGAGGATGTCCAACTTTTTGTTGAGTGGACAGTCCTGATGTCATGGATCAACGATGTACATGCCTCTTTATAATCCAATCAATACCCAATCATATAACAATTTGTTGATAGTTCATTTGCACCTCAACAGCTCATGGTTTGTTGAATGTACCTTCTAACTTTTACTACTATTTACAAATTATTGTAATTGGCAACAACCACGTAGTGGTCGTTAATACACTGTGGAGCTCTATGCATGTTATTGTGTATGTTTTTCATCACTCCTCCCTCCCCCCTCCCTTATCCAATCCTAGATCTCTCGGCCCGTCAGCTCCTCCTGGCGTGGAGCCTTCATCACAGCGTGTCTTCCTAGCAGGGTGGGGAGGCATGGGCCCTATGCCTCCTTACACACCTACTAGGTGGAGATACCACCAGGGGTGTACCACTTCCTGCCAGCGCCATTCCGGATCACTCCCGGACACCGTGACGTTGTCTGCGTGCGCGCGACACCATTGCGCGTGCGCATGACATCACGACATCACGCAATTGCGGTGGAAGTGACGGTTATGTCGGGACTCCCATCTTCCGGAACGCCGGGGGAGCCACATATGGAATGCCGCCATTGCGGCATATCCCATGCCGTGGGAGGGGAGGTGGGGGCGGACTCCATGCACTCATTAGTCGGCGAGGCCATTAATTAGGGGCAAGCTTTCCATATATGGTGATCATACATTCCAGGCATTTTCATTTGATCCTATTTGTTCCACCAGGTCAGCCACAGATATACGAGCAGCCCATAGACAGGTAAAATACAGTTTTATACTATGCCGGGCTTGACCCGACGGTGCATGGTTTGCACCGCGGGTCCCTCCATGTTATTTGAACATACATGACCCTAACATGTTTGATGTTCATTGCATTGCCTTTTATTTCATTATTATTCTTTTGATTTATATTGTCTGATATCCTAGAATTGGCTGCACTGCCTACATCACCATACATAATCACCAATTAATTTCACATTGTGATTTCCTTTCCACTGTCGGAATACATTTACACGCACTAGGTAAATTCATACGTTATCACCTATGGCTGCCTACACCAGCACACACACATTCAGTATCATGTCTCCTCCTTTTTCCTCATCACACACCTCCCCATGTAATTTGTTTTGGTTTTCACTGCATTCATCTATTCATGTTTTTTGCCATCTCACATTAGTTTTTTGATTCTCTTTTTTCTTGCATCCACACATCACACACACTTCACTTTCTTTTTCTCACCACCACCACAATCACCCTCTCTAATAATAATTTTTTCCTTGTCAAAAGAAGTTTATTGAGTATACAATGTTATAAAGATACATAAAATAAGTTTACAAGGATCTATAAAGTAAGCTCATTGTTTTAAAGTAGGGTTTATATAGGTAAATATCATGGAATTTCAAATATTAAACATCGGGTTCACGTAAACCTAAATTAAAGATATATATCATTTCCTTAGTTACTTTTGTAGGTATTTAAATGATTTATACCTACTATACATATTGTTTACAAGTAGAGTGTATATAGGTCAAATAAATTCTGATAATGAGCTTTAATCGTAAGGTGGAGAAAAGGAAAGAGAAAGAAGAAAAAGGGTTGAAAGGTAGAGGTATGGTCCACAAGGTTGTCCCGCTCGTCAGTTTATTATTCTTTTTAGTTCTCTTTGAAGCCTTAGAATGGGTGTCTCTGTAAGTCATTTAATCTGTTACCATGGCAACAGGACAGAGTCATTGAAGTTTGACAGGAACTGTTGTTTTATCCAAGGATGCCAAAGTTTTTCAAATTTTGAAATTTGATTTTGATCGATGGCTACCATCTTAGCATGGGACATTGTATTATTCATTCTGTGAATTGTTTCTGCTAGTACCAATGTAGGAGATTTCCATGCCTTGGCCACTGTTTGTTTTGCAGCCGTTATTAGTTGGATCATAAGTTTGAATTGAGAGAGTGTTAACCATTCCGGTTTTAGATTAAGTAAAGTTAAATATGGATCTGGTTGTATTATTTTTTTAAATATTTTAGATGCAATCACGAAGACTTCCTTCCAGAAGGTTTGGATTACTGGGCACGTCCACCATATGTGAAAATATGTGCCTATTTCTGGGCATCCTCGAAAACAAAGAGCTGAGGTATTAGGTGAATATTTTGCCACTCTAGCGGGTACAAGGTACCAGCGAGTTAGGACTTTATAATTTGTCTCCAGTGCTAAGATGTTGGGTGAAGATGACTTAGATGTGAGCCATATGTTAGACCAGTCCGTGTCTTCTAAAGTTCGTCCCAGGTCCTCCTCCCACCTCTGAACGTAAGAGGGTCTATTAAGATTTGCTACTCCATATAATTGATTATAAAGTGATGAAATTGTACCTTTAGCAAATGGATCTTTTGTACAGATTGATTCAAAAATGGATAATTGGGATAATGGTGTATCCCCCTTTAGGAATGGTGTATAGAAATTTTTGATTTGGAGATATCTAAATATCTCAGAGTTTGGTAGATCATATTTTTCTCTAAGCGATGGGAATGAAAGGAATGATTTAGATGCTATGAAGTCATTTAGTGTCTGAATGCCTGATTTTGTCCAAGCTTTAAAAGAATTTGGGTAGATCCATGCCGGATAAAAGGCCGGATTTCTGATAAAAGAAAGGAGAGGATTGTGTGGAGATTGTAACTGATATTTGGTTTTTAGTTTATCCCAGAGAGATAAGAAGTGTTTAGTTATGGGATTATGAATTTTAAAGCGGTCTTTAGGATCAAGCCATAATAAATTTGATATTAATAGAGGGTCATTTTCTGAAGCCTCTATAAATACCCATAATGGGATTTCCTGTTTTGCATGGTATTTGGACAGACTGGCCAAATGTGCTTCTCTGTAGTAGTTAGTAAAATTAGGTTATCCCAGGCCTCCTTTATTTTTGGGAAGATGTAGTGTGTGTATAGGTATACGTGGTTTAGAAGAGCCCCATATAAAAGAAGTTGCTCTTTTTTGTACTATTCTCCAAAAATAGGAAGGAATTGGAATAGGGAGGACTCTGAATAGATAAAGCAATTTGGGTAGAATAGTCATTTTGATTGCATTAATCTTCCCTATCCAGGATAAAGGAAGTTGCGACCATTGTTTTATTAGATTTGTGATCTGTCTTAATACAGGAGGATAATTGGTTGAGAATAAGTCAGAATGAGATGCTGTTAAGTGAATTCCAAGATATGGGATTGATTTTTCTGCCCATGTGAATGGGAGTGCAGCCCTAGCCGGGATCAATTCCATGTTTGTGAGTGAAATATTAAGCACTAGGCATTTCTTAGGATTAATCATAAGGCCGGAAAGGGCTGCAAATCCATCAAGAGCTGGTATTAAGTTAGGACCAGAGACCTGTGGTGATGATAGAAAAAGTAATATATCGTCTGCAAATATACATAGTTTGTGTGTAATACCTCCTACTTCAATGGCAGTTATAGTTTGGTTTGTTCTGATGTATTGGGCCATGGGTTCGAGTATAAGGGCAAATAATAAGGGAGATAATGGGCAACCCTGTCGGGTACCTCTTTCGATATTAAAGGCTTCAGATTTGTATCCAGCATATTTTATATAGGCTTTGGGTTTATTATATAATGCTTTGATCCATGTTAAAAAGTGGGGTCCAAAACCCCATTTTTGTAATGAATATTGCATATATTGCCAGTATACTGTGTCAAATGCCCTCTTAATATCGAGAGATAGAAAACATAAAGGGATTTTCCGTTTTTTAGCAATATGTGTCAATAACACTGCCCTGCGTATATTATCGCCTGCCTGTCTATTTGGCATGAAGCCTACTTGATCTCTATGTATTAATTTTCCTATAATGCTATTGAGGCGTTTTGCTATTATTTTTGCTAATAATTTAATATCGAGGTTTAACAGAGAGATAGGCCGATAATTCACACAGGAAGTATCATCAGAAAGGGGTTTTGGGATCATACAAACAATTGCCATTAGTGTTTCTTGCCGAAAAGAATGTCCATCTAGAAGTTTGTTAAAAGTTTCAGTGAGAATGGGAGAGAGTATTTCTGAGAATGTTTTATAGTATAAAGCCGAGTAGCCGTCTGGGCCTGGTCTTTTGTTAAGTTTTAGGTCTTTTATGGCGTTAGCAACTTCATCTATAGTTATAGGCTCATCCAAACTGCTTTTTTGATTCTGAGATAACTCAGGTAAGGTTATTTTTGAGAAGAAGGATTCAGCCTCTGTAGGATTAAATTCATTGTTTGTCTTGTATAAAGTTGCGAGATGTGAGTGAAATTTATGGACTATTTTAACTGGATTACAAGTGTAAACATTTTTTGATAATTTCAAACGTATTGGTTTGAAAGATTTGTTAGTTGAATTTAATGCCCGAGCCAAATATGTACCTGGTTTGTTTGTATTCATGTAGAAAATGTGTTTGGAGCGTTTGAGGGATTTATCAACTGACTCAGTGAGAAATAGATCGTATTCCAATCTAGATTTTTCCAGATGAGATTTTGTACTCTGAGATGGATTATCTTGAAATGATATGTAGGCTGCATTAAAACTGAGTTCTAGTTTTTTTGCTAGATTTTTGCGTTCCCGTTTAAATAGTGCCATTTGTCTTTGTATTGTACCACGCAAGACAGGCTTATGAGCTTCCCACAGTGTTATTGGGGAGATGTCTGTTGTATTATTAATTGATATGTATTCCTTTAAAGCTTGTTCAATGGCCATCTGATGTAGTGGGTGTTTGAGCATTATGTCCGGTAAGTACCACGTTGGGTCATGCGCTTTTGGTATGGCTGAGGCTATAGTAGTGTATACTGCATTATGGTCAGACCACGGAATCGGAATTATATCTGATGCAATAATTTCTGGTATCATTCCTATTGTTAGAAAAATATGATCTATTCTGGTGAAGGTTTGATGAGGGTGCGAGAAATAAGTGAATTTCTTTTTCATTGGGTTACTTTCTCTCCACGAATCTACCAGATTATTTGGAAAGAAGTTGAGAAAAAGGTAATCTAGAGGTTATTTTGGATGGTGTAAAAGGTGATTTATCTAGAAATGGGAGGAGGACCTGGTTCGAATCCCCACACATTATCACTGTTCCTATTTTGTGTGTATTAATCACTTGTAATATATGTGAGAGGAATGGTGTAGGTTGTTTGTTAGGAGCGTAGTAGGAAATCACCGTGATTGCTGTATCCATTATATAACCCATGAGTATCAGGTATCTACCTTCTGGGTCTTTAATTTCTGATGATAAGGTGAATGGTGTGGATCGGTGAAATGCAATTAGAGTTCCCCTTTGCTTGTTACAGGCAGAAGCCGTGTAAATTTGTTGATAAAAAGGAGAAATATATTTTGGAGTAGAATCTTTGGTGAAGTGTGTTTCTTGGAGGCATACTATGTGAGCCTTCTTGTTATGGAAAGTACGGAAGGCTTTGGTCCTTTTTTGAGGGACATTTATTCCCTGAACATTCAGGGAAAGTATATTCAGTGGTGCCATGGCAATAGATCAAATAGTTTTGACTTACTTTTTATTATGCAGAGCTGACTGCGCAGATCAACCTGTGTGGACTGAAGAGATGAATAGATAGAAAAGAAACCAGTGAATTCTGGAATAAAGAGTAAACAAAAAACATATGAGATTAGATGATACATTGTATAAATTATTTTTTGCAAGTAATCACAATTTACCCGTGAAAGAGAATAAATATCTCTCTCAGGGGAATAAGTGCCTTCGTCACACTCCCACATAATATGGTTGGGAGAATGAGGAGGGCTAATGGGGGTACACGGATCTTCCGCTTACAGGAGAGAAGTGCTATGTCAAAAGACATCAAAATGATGATTCATTAATTGGAGTGCAGAATATAGTTTTTGTTGAAATTATTTATTCCAGGGTGGTTGTATATGGTTAGTCTTGCCCTAGGCTAAATAATTCAGTTAGAAAGGTACTGTTAATAACTTTGGTATTAATGAAGATAGTTTGAATTATTTTGGGATTTTAACCCTTTTAGAGTAAACAATTACATATTTTATTCATATGTAACTGTTTAGATATGTTAACTCATAAAATTGAGGTTGTATTGCTTCAGATTAGAATAAACAAAAACATAGTTCTAGGAACTAGTTAGGTAATAATATATTTGTTTTAAGAAAAGAAAGAAAAAGGTTCCATTACTTCTGGATTATTGAACATATTTGTCCTAAAAAGTAATACATCTATTGTTATTACCTGATAATATATAACTGAACAAGAATTTCCTTATTTCACTTATATATTCTAAGGCTATATGAATAAGAAATATAACTGGAATGTAACATGATCCCACACAGTGTGTGACTATCAGAATGCAGTTACATTCAGTTATAAATATAGGTTTTTTATAGAGAACCATCTCTTAGTATAATAAATGAAGAGATATCAGGAATTAGGATGTCAGTCCATTGAATCTTCTTGGTCCATGGATGATGTGGCATAACGGCCTCTTTTGTGAGAATGATGATTCCCATTTTGTTCTGAAATTTTCTGGGTGCTGCCTGAAGGTGAAGATGATGCCATTCTTCTGCGTGCGGGAGTGTTGCTGCTTGTGGGTTCTGTCAGATTTAATTTTAAAAGGGTTTGTTGTAGTTCATCTGCTGATCTGCTTCTGTAAATTGTACCTTGGTAGTTAAATCTGACTGAAAAGGGGAAGCCCCATTGATACATAATGTTGTGGCGTTGCAGTTCCATTAGTTGGGGTTTCATGGATCGTCTTTTAGTAATAGTAAGTTGGGATAGGTCAGCAAAAATTTGATAATTGTGTCCTTGAAAATTAAGTTCCTTTTTTTCTCTTGCAGCAATTAGTATTTGTTCTTTCGTTCTGTAATAATGCAATTTTGTGATTATATCAGGTGGGGGTCCATCTTTCTTTTTGGCTGTGAGGGCTCTGTGTACTCTGTCCAGTTCTAAACGTTCAATAGGGATATCTGGCTTTAGTTCTTGTAATAGAGCAGTAATAGTAGATTGCAGGTCTGTCACAGTTTCAGGTATTCCCCTTATGCGCAAGTTTGAACGTCTGGCTCTATTTTCGTAATCTTCGAGCTTAGTTTGAAGTATTAAATTCTCTTTTTTTAATTGTTACAATTCTGTTATATTTTCTTGGGTTGTAATTTCAATTTCATCCATTTTTATTTCTAAGGATAATTACCACCGCTCTAGGTGATCGGGTTCAAGCTTCCCGTCCTCCGCTGTGTGGATGATTGTGAGAGCCCCAGGTGCCGGCAATTGCTATTCCAATGGTATGTGTGTGATGGAAAAATCTGGACAGCCGCACTCCGGATTGGAAGCTATGAGTAAGCGCTCTATGGGAGCGTGAAACGCGTTAGCGGTTATGCTGCATTATCCCAACAAAGCCATGTACGGATTTTAATCATGTTATTACTTTTTCAATAAAGAGGATTTTATTTTTCACTTTTCCAATCCGGAGTGCGGCTGTCCAGATTTTTCCATCACACACATTTTTATTTCTAAGGCTGCGGTGCGGTTTCCCAGCTCTCTTATTTCTTTGGTTAGGCTTTTTGTTATTTGGTCTGAGGTTTGTTTTAAAGCCTTATGAAGCATCTTTTCAAATTGTAATAATATTGCTGGGGATACTGAGGAGGCTTGTGGAGAAGTTTGTGAGAGGATTTGTTCTGTATCTGACTCAAATGGAGAGTCTTGCTGTGACATTTTCTGTCTGTGAGAGCGCCCTGATGCTGTATCTTGTGAGGTGACTGGAGCTGCTTCAGCTGCAGTGAGTGCCTGTGAGCTCTTTGTGAGGTGATTTTTATTTCTGCCACGGTTTCCTCCCAGTACCATATTTCCTGCCCAAACTTTCACAGTTTGTTCCCTGGGGCAAAAAGGTTCAAATGGATACTTTTTGAGCCTGCAGGCTCCGCTTTGTCCATCTCTTCTCTCCTCAGCGGTGTGGAGCTCTAACAATGCATGTCTGCTCCGCTAGGCTCCGCCTCCTGCCCCCCAATAATAATTTTTTCTTCTCCCTTTCCTTTCCTTCCCCTTTTTTCCCCCCACTTACTTCCCTTCCCCTTCTCTCCTTTCTCCTTTCTCTCCCTCTCCATCCCTCACACGTCATGACCCACCTTATTTTCCCTTCCCCCCCATTAACCCTTTTTTTTTTCCCCCTAATTCATCACACCTGTGATCCTTTATCAACCAACATTTTTTAATTTGTTAAAACACAGCATTACCTCTAGATTCCCTAATTTAGTTAATTTTTACATTTACAGATACTGTTATTGTAGTTATATTAATTCACTCATTGATTACTATAACACCTATACGCTGCCGGCTGTAACCAATATAATATAATATAAAAATATAAAATTAAAATTATTTTCTAACCTTAAACAACATACACCATATAGGATTTAGCTGCCCACTTATTACTCCCAATACTTCGATATTGAAATTATGTAATACCTTTACTTGCGTTAAATACAATGCACTTATAGCATTACCATTTGATGCCTTGACTGCAGGTGCCTTGTCTCCGCCTCCGCGCCCCTCCCAGGCATTTGGGATTATCCTACACTGTGACTCCTCGTAAGCCACGCATGAATTGGTGGACTCGCATCGCTGGTGTTCTGGCTGACCGGAGACTTCCAGTGGGATCGAGTGGAGGGGGGGGGATTAGAGGACCTCTATTTCAGGAGATATCGCACAATACAGTGTGATCGGTAACTATATAGACAAAATGTTCAATATATAGCATTTCATCTTGTGGTTATGTCCATGAATTTCAATTTATGTATAAATATTTCTGCAGCTTATTAATCCTCTGATGATGACCCGGCGCGGTCGAAACGCGTCAAGATTCGCTCAACATCATCAACTTTCTTTAGCGCTTGTTAATCATGTAAATTGTGTTCTTTCCTGTATTGTTTCTTTTACCTCTCCTGTACCACAGTCCATATTTTATCATCATTTTTTGACATCATGTCATCAATAAAAATCCAATTAATCTCCAATCATAGGTAGTATTTTTTCCACCCCTTTGCTGCTAAAAAACCCCCACACGAGGGACTTTTTCCTTTTTTCTTTTTATACTTATCGGGGTGTGCAGCATTCTCTTGTCTCTTGCAGTGTCTCCCCCTTTTTATACTATCTTTTTTCTTCTACCTTCTATCTTCTATCTTCCTTCGGTTTCTTCCTCCATCTTCTTCTTCTTCTGGTTCTTCTGGTTCTTCCTCTGGTGTTCTCGTCCGGCATCTCCTCCGCGGCGTCTTTTTCCCTTCTTCTCCTTGGGCCGCTCCGCATCCATGATGGCATGGTGGCAGGCTCCCGCTGTGTGACGCTTCTCCTCTTCAGACGGCTCTTAAATAATGGAGGGCGGGGCCATCTGGTGAGCCCACCCCCCTCTGACGTCACGGAGAATGCCACAGGGAAGTCCCCATCAAGTTCCTGTGCGTCAAACTGTCTCTTGTCATTTTTAACATTTTTGACAGTTTTTTTGTGAAATATTAGGGGTACTTTTGTACCCCCTTACCATTTCACACAGGGGGGAGGGCCAGGATCTGGGGGTCCCCTTGTTAAAGGGGGCTTCCAGATTCCGATGAGCCCCCCACCAGCAGACCCCCACAACCACTGGGCAAGGGTTGTGGAGATGAGGCCCTTGTTCCCATCAACATGGGGACAAGGTGTTTTGGGGGGCTACCCCAAAGCACCCTCCCAATGTTGAGGGCATGTGGCCTGGTACGGTTCAGGAGGGGGGCGCTCTCTCGTCCCCCCTCTTTTCCTGCGGCCTGCCAGGTTGCGTGCTCGGATAAGGGTCTGGTATGGATTTCTGGGGGGACCCCAAGCCAATTTTTTTTATTTTGGCGCGGGGTTCACCTTAAAATCCATACCAGACCTTAAGGGTCTGGTATAGGTTTTGAGGGGGACCCTACGCCATTTTTTTAAAAATTTTGGCCAGGGTTCCCCTTAATATCCATACCAGACCTGAAGGGCCTGATGTGGAATTTAGGGGGACCCCCACATCATTTTTTTTAAATTTTGGCCGGGGTTCCCCTTAATATCCATACCAGACCTGAAGGGCCTGGTATGGAATTTTAAGGGGACCCCACGTCATTTTTAAAAAAAAATTTTGGTTCGGGGTTCCCCTGTGGAGAATTCCCATGCCGTTTTTATAAATGAACTTTTATGTGCATTGTCGGACCGGCAATTCATTGATAGCCGCAAGTAGTTTTAAATGACTTTTTTTCCTTTGAAATGTCATTTTGCTGTCAGACTGTTCTAAACACGGGAAACATGCGCCCCTTTACAGGCATACTATAGCCACCCCCCAGGTATGAAATTTAAAGGAATATTACACTTATATTGTTTCACTTTAAGCATTATTAAAATCACTGCTCCCGAAAAAACTGACGTTTTTAAAACTTTTTTTGCATTGATCCATGACCCCTGGGGCAGGACCCAGGTCCCCAAACACTTTTTTATGACAATACCATGCATATAAGCCTTTAAAATTAGCACTTTTGATTTCTCCCATAGACTTTTAAAGGGTGTTCCGCGGCTTTCGAATTTGCCGCGAACACCCCAACTGGCGAACAGCTTCGAACTCGAAGCTCATCCCTAATTGTGACAGCGTTGGTGTATGTAATTGAGTTTGTCTGATCCTTATGAGGATTGTTTGGAGGAAACTCAATTCAATTCAATTGTTGGATTAGGAAGTCCCACTGCTGTTGGCTCTGGGTCAATTTGCACTGAGGTGAAATAGATATGTGAATGGCTTGACTGGAATTCATGATCTGTATCCACATGGTTTATATAGAGTTTTATAGTTATGTTTATATATTTCTATATAGGTAATTTCCATCTATCAAGTTGTTTTGGCCCTGTAAGCAGTGGATAAAGTAATCATGGAATCTTATAATCTTAGGCCCTGGTGATCCGTTTCTTGGATACAGTGGGTATATGATACCATACCAATATGGAGATTTACATAATATCATAATATATAAAATATAATTACTTTAGGCTTCCTAAAATATGGTTAGTTTTGTATTCTTTAGGTCCCACAATTGGGTATGTTCCTTCTATGACACACTGATACTTCATGGGGTTGTTTATTCATGTACTACAATTGTTCTTAAAAACATATTCACATCCAGGGTGAGAATTGTTTGTCAGATGACCTGTTTAACCTATGATGTTATGACTTTGTTTGTACAATAATGTATTTGAGATGATTTTGCTTGTATTTGTGGACTATTTTGTCTCTATTTGTATCCATTATGGACTTATGTTCTTTATTCACTTATAGTGATACTGTATACAAGGCTTTATGAGTCTCCTGAAGAAGCCAGATTCTTGGTGAAACATGTTGAGTGGAAACCTTTATATATATGACGACGGTATGAATTTATCATGTTGGTCTTCTATATAAATATGTCTGATTTTAACCTTCAATATACAAAATAAGAGTTATTTGATTTTAGAACAGTGTTCTATTTTGTCTTTAGCCCTTTTTTTAAATCCCGTCAACAAATTAAAAATTTCCAAAAATCCATTGTTTTCTTCTTCCTTTTTTTAAATTTGTTTGTTGTTTTTTTATCCTTTGTATGCAAACTTTCTAAATTTGCATTTATTCCTGTTTGTAGTGCCAAATAAGAAATTCTGTGTACCAGCATTACCATTTGTATAAAAAGATTTTCAATTTGTGTTCATTTTTTGCCATACTGAATTAACCGCTTAATGACAAAGGTTCAAATAAATTTTAACACCTAAAACCAGTTTTGCAACTTTGGCATGTGTTAGCAATTCTGTACATTTCTTTTCAACATTGTGTATCCAGGTGAATTATACCTTGTTCTTTTAGGACACATTGGACCTTCACTTATAGGGCGTACACACGGTCGGACTTTGTTCGGACATTCCGACAACAAAATCCTAGGATTTTTTCCGACGGATGTTGGCTCAAACTTGTTTTGTCTACACACGGTCGCACAAAGTTGTCAGAAAATCCGATCGTTCTAAACGCGGTGACGTAAAACACGTACGTCGGGACTATAAACGGGGCAGTGGCCAATAGCTTTCATCTCTTTATTTATTCTGAGCATGCGTGGCACTTTGTCCGTCGGATTTGTGTACACACAATCGGAATTTCCGACAACGGATTTTGTTGTCGGAAAATTTTATCTCCTGCTCTCCAACTTTGTGTGTCGGAAAATCCGATGGAAAATGTCCGATGGAGCCCACACACGGTCGGAATTTCCGACAACACGCTCCGATCGGACATTTTCCATCGGAAAATCCGGCCGTGTTTACGGGGCATTAGTGGTAAATGGTAATGGGTATCGCCTGAATTTTATTATCAAAGGAAAACAGGCCCAAAATAGTAAACAAAAGTTTTTTGAACTTTAACTGTATATTTCTTGCATTACCATAACTTACCACCAAAGAACAACCCAAAATAAATGATCCTACTCTTGACGATCACAGCGATACCACATGTGTATATTATTTGTTGTTTGTACCCGAAGTAAGGCCCAGAAACAATAGAGTGCATTTTGCAATTTTTTGTCCTACCTAAAACACACTGGGGGGGACATTTACTAAAATGGTGCACACAGAATCTGGTGCAGCTGTTTATAGTAACCATTCAGCTTTAGGTTTAAGCCTAGGTTCACACTGAATGCAGGTTTGAAATCATGCGAGTTCAGCTGAATTCGCACAATTTCAATTCAGCATTTCAGTCCATCTTCGGGGGGGCGATTTGAGAGACATCTGTGTGGGTTCATGCACAGATGTTTTTGAAATTGCCCCCGGAATCGCCAAAAGTAGTGCAGGAACTACTTGTGGGGATTGGTGTAGTGCCGCAAAGTCAGCGTCGTACCGATTTGGACGGTGCCGTTGGCAGCAATAGGCTGTGATTTGGCATGCGATTTGACATGTCAAATCGGCCCGATGTGAACGGGGGCTGATTGCTAAAGCTTAATTGAAAAAGCTGAAATTACAAGCTAATTGGTTACTATGCACAGCTGTACCAGATTCTGTGTGCACCAGTTTTAGTAAATCTCTTACACTGACATTAAAGCTGGGTACACATGTACCGAGGTCCCAGGCCTCCTTTAGTCTAATGAGAACCTCCAGAGCCAGGGACAGCTGACATCCTTCTACATACTGTAGAGTGGGTTACCAGGCATGACGGGTGTAGTGCAACATAGATTCATGGGCGCCAGACCCTTCTTGAATGCAAAGAGATTTATTTTCTCTTGAACAGAACTGTGGGAGAGAGGGTTAGGGTCAGGACACCCTTAGGTAGTTGCAATGTTAATTGTCAGACTCCGAGACTTCTACAGGTAGACAGCCATGTAGGATCGCTGTCTCCTATGGCAACAGTCTTATAACAGTTCCTAACATGAGTTGTAACAAACTGCTTTACTCCTACTGCAATCACCTCTTGTAGATTCTTAGCCCACTGAGCTCCCAGTCTCTCTCACTAGACTTGCCGATTCACTGCCACTGAATCCCGTGAGCTCTTCCATTCTTCTTACTCAGTATCTTCCTCAAGCATCACTCCCGCTTCCCTGCTGGGTCCCTAGCATGGCAATTCCAGATACTCCTCAAGCGTCACCCCACTGGCTGGGTTCCTGGGTTTGCACCTACGGAAGTTTCCAGATTTTCCAGATTCTTCACTATCCCCAGTTGGTGAGAATACTGCTCCGGTACTTGCTTCAGCTACTCACTATGGTCCCTGGTAATAAGGTGGTTGGTCCCTTAGTGGCATCAGCTTCCCTTCTACCTCCGACCACGACGGGTTCTCCGGCCAGCAGAATCGTGACTTTTGGTTGGACTGCAAGCTGCAGTCCCAACCCTACGCTGCTCTTTTGCTTCTGGATAGGTCCTCAGAAAGCCTAGCAGCCAGATGTACCCGGGATAGGCTCAAACTCCTGCCTAGCACCCCGGGGCAATACAACACACGTCCACCCAGACAGCCATCCGGGTGGCACAAAACCACGATCACCTGACTCCACCCAAATATATAGGTTCTCCCAGCAGCCATTGTTTGCAAGCGCTGATCAAATACTGGTTTTCCAGCATGCCTGTTCGACAGAAGCTGGTTGTTAGATCCACTTCTGTTGAACCGACAGCTGTACACAGTGTACACTCCAAACGAAAGTCAGACAGTTCCTGCTGAACTGGCCGATTTTCGGCCTGTGTGTATCGGGCTTAAATAAAAACGCCTTTTTTAATCATGCCTAAAATACACTGAACCTAACCATTGACACTTACCCAATCTTTGACATTGATCTTATGACTCTGGTCTTGACCATGACCCTGACTTTTCTAGATCAAACCCTAATCTAGCAATTTTTATTTTATTTACGTATGTATTTATTTTTTGCACAGGCTTTTTTGTTTACATTTTTCTCCTTTAGCAAGGAGAAAAATATACAGTGGGTTTGATTCACTAAAGGCAAATAGGCTGCGCACTGCAAGTGCAGTTGCTCTAGATCTGAGGGAAAGATCTAAAATGAGGGGAAGCTCTGCTGTTTTCTATCATCCAATCATGTGCAAACAAAAATGCTGTTTTTTAATTCTTGCATGTTCCCCTCAGATCTACAGCAACTGCACTTGCAGTGCACGGACAATTTTCATTTAGTAAATCAACCCCAATATATCTTTTTCTCGATTCAAAAGGAGAAAGAGAGTACAAGGGTGGTCCGGACAGCTACTGATCACTGTGATAGCCAATTAGAGGCTATTAAAGTGATCATGTCATCAAGAGTCAGTCCTCCGCGCTTCTGATCATTAATACAAGATACAGCAGTGCACTCTTAGCACAAACACAGGTATTCACATTTGTAGCCCACAGATGAAGACCCACATATGTGCTTATGCTTGGCATCAAGGGGTAAATGAGCTCAGGGGTAAAGCCGTACTTTGGCATTGCCCCCTTGGATGCCAGAAGACCTTGTCCCAGCACTAATGGGAATTGTATTGTTACAGCCTCAAATGAACCACAATGGCTAAAAATTGATAGACAAAATAAAGGTGAATAAAGCACCTGGGCCATATGGCTTACACCCACAGATAGTTGAACTCTGTTATTTTGAAGCAACTGCTTCTATTTTTTACAGACTATTTAATGATTGGCTTGCTAGCACTATACTTGCGCAAGGCCATTTACAAGTAACTACTGACTTGTTAATTTAACCTCTATAGTCAGGAAGATACTCACTAGTTTGATAGAGAATTACATAGATTCATGGACATAGATAGACATGGTTTTTGCTAGAAAACAATATTATAAACAATAGTCAAAATGGACTCATGAAAGACTAAAGCTGTCAAACAAATTTTAAGCTAAAACTTACGTAGTAGATAAAGGAGAAGCTGTGGATATGGTATACTTGAACTGCAAAAGAGTTTGACACAGTTCCCCACAGATGGCTAAAGTGTAAATTAAAGTGGTTGTAAATCCTTACATACCACTTTTACCTACAGGTAAGCCTATAATAAGGCTTACCTGTAGGTACTGGAAATATCTCCAAAACCTGCACGGTTTAGGAGATATTTACCATATACGCTTGCGCCGACGTCATGGGCGCATGCGACTGAAGAAAGGGCACGATCGTGCCATCTCTACAGGACCCATGCCATGACCGCCGGCTCCCGTGCGCATGTATGTGACGTCATGCGACTCCAGCCTTTCACAGAGCCAGAGTCCACGGCCCCGGAAGGAAGGGGGTGAAGATGGACGCGGCCACCAGCGGGGACATCGCAGGCTTCGTTTGCAGGTAAGTGGCACATATTGGGCGATGCATACTAGCCCATTATGCTTTTACTTTACAGGAAACAATAGAGGAAGTAAAACCCATCAGGGTTTACTTCCTCTTTAAGGTCTATGGTCTATGAACATTTAGTTTGTGAATGGATAAAAAATTGGCTTAAAGTGGTTGTATACCCTTATGTTACATTTTTACATACAGGTAAGCCTATAATAAGGCTTACCTGCAGGTAAAATTAATATCTCCTAAACCTGTAAGATTTAGAAGATATTCACTTTGCATACAGCCACTGACGTCAGCGGCGCATACGCTATGAAGGTCCGGTTTTATAGTCCGGCGAGCGCTGCCGGACCTTGCCAGAAAGAATGCGTGGGAGAGACGTCATGTCGGCTCCGGCCACTCACAGCACCGGTGCCGATAAGCTGGAAGAAACGCCGAGGGGAAAATGTCAGCTCCCTCGGCGGTGACGGGGATCAGATGCCGACGCTGTTCTAAGGTATTTCATGCCTTTGCTTTACTGGTTTTTGTGCGGGTATACAAACGCTTTAAAGTCTGTATTTGGAGAGTAGTGATTATTGATTCATACTTGTAATGGTCTAAGGTTATTAGTGGTGTACCCCAAGGTTCAGTGTTGGGACCTTTACTTTTTAACCTATAAATGATATAGAGTTTGGGAAATAAAAGTACAATTTTTGTGTTTGCAGATGGCACCAAGCTATGCAGAGGAGTCCCTACAGTACTTACAAGCAGACCTGAATGTATTTTTTGATTGGGCGCCTATGTTACAAACAATTGGGGTTATAATCAAGAAGGATCTGGGTGTTTTGGTAGATCATAGACCCAGTAATAGCATGCAATGCTAAGTTTCTAAACCTAGTGAAATACTTTATTGTATTAGAGGCATAGAGAAAGAGACATCATTTTACCCCTGTGCAAATCATTAGTAAGGACTCATCTGGAACATGGAGTTCAATTTTGGGCGCCAGTTCACAAAAAAGATATTTGGGAACTAAAGAAAATGCAAAGAAGGGCAACCAAACTGATAAGGGGCAAGGGGGATCACCTTCATTCTCCCCACAGAAAAGGCATTTAAAGAAGGAGGGGGGGGGCAAGATTGCCATATAATGACCAATGTAGTGCACTTGGTACAAAGTTAGTCATTTTGCAAAGGAAAGGGTGGAACTTATTGTGTTTGGAGAAAAAGATACAGAAAGGCTTCATCACAGTGGGGGCTTTCAAAATGTTGAATAGGCTCCCTCAGGAACTAGTTCTAGCCAGGTCATTTATTGTTTTAATAATAATTTTTATTGTTATAAAAAAAAGAACTGAATGCATTCCTAAATGCACAGAATATAACATTCTCTTACATAGTTGGTGAGGTTAAAAAAAGACACAAGTCCATCAAGTCCAACCAACCTGTGTGTTTTTATGTCAGTGTTACATTGTATATCCCTGTATGTTGCGGACGTTCAGGTGCTTATCTAATAGTTTTTTTAAATTATCGATGCTCCCCACTGAAACTACTGCCTGTGGAAGAGAATTCCACATCCTTACCGCTCTTACAGTAAAGAACCCTCTATGCAGTTTAAGGTTAAACCTCTTTTCTTCTAATTTTAGTGAATGGCCGAGTGTCTTTTAAAATTCCCTTTCGCGGATGAGTTTTACCCCTATTGTGGGGTCACCAGTACGGTATTTGTACATTGAAATCATATCCCCTCTCAAGCGTCTCTTCTTCAGAGAGAATAAGTTCAGTGCTTGCAGTTTTTCCCTGTAGCTGAGATCCTTCAGTCCCTTAATTAACTTTGTTACCCTTCTCTGGACTTTCTCCATTTCTATTACATCCTTCCTGAGGACTGGTGCCCAGAACTGGACGGCATACTCCAGGTGCGGCCGGACCAGAGTCTTGTAGAGTGGGTTAATTATTGTTTTATCTCTGCAGTTAATCCCCTTTTTAATGCATGCTAAATTCTGTTGACTTTGCTTGCAGCAACTTGGCAAAATATGCCAATCTATACCTATATGAGAGCGTCTCTTGGCGCTCACGTGACTCTTCGACTCTCTCCTGACAGCTCCAGGAGGGAGGAGGGGAAGAGAGGAGAGAGAGAGCGGAGGAGTCACGTGATCACCGGGAGATGCTCTGATATAGGTACAGATCGGCATATTTTTTTATATAACACAGGCACAGGGACACATATTGTTATGTTACAGAGGGTATAGGAAGATTTTATAGCAGTTATGAGAGCAGCAGGAGGGGAGGGGGCGGGCACTGACAGGAACAGAGAGGCAGGGAGGGGAGTGGGGGAGAGGAGGACAGAGAACGACGGAGCAGGGCTGCGGATGATGGAGGCAAGTAAACTGACCATGGTGTCAGGGCTCAGCAGCCATGATAAACTGCAGTCAGTTTACAGGGGGGAGGGTACAGCTAGGCAGGATCAGCCAGGTTTTTTAGGTGAAAGAAGGGGCCAAATTACACAGCACAAGCACTGTACTGTATAACATGCTTTAAGGGAACAGGATCTGTTTTTTTGTTTTTTGTTTTTTAGGTTAATGAACACTTTAAAGCTGAACTCCAGGAAAATGAAAAGTCCTCCCTTGCAGTGTCTGCACTGCAAGGGTTTACTGCTATACCAGTATATCAAAGTGCACTAAAAATCCTCAAAAAATCCGGTGCATACATATTCTTAATAATCAAATACACTTAGTATATACATAAAAAACAAATGTGCACGATGTGCATATAAAGAAACAATCAAAAATCTGTAAAAAAAAAAAAAAAAGAGTTCACATGATGTACAATTCTCTTCTTAAAGGCTAAGTTCACCTTTTTAAAAAAAAAATCCAGCTCCCCTATGTACCAATACACCATTAATGTACCTCAGTTGCATAAAAATACAAGCTTTCTTTGATTTTGAGAACAAGGCCTTACCTTATTCCTTGCTATATTTGTTAGAAAGGTTTAGGGTAGGGTTGCACCAATACCACTTTTTAAGACCGAGTACAAGTACCGATACTTTTTTTCAAGTGCTCGCCGATACCGATACTTTTTTTTAATGTCATGTGACAGTGGCACTAAAATGCAGCACTGATAGTGGCGTGGACTGTGTCAGTAGTTTTTTATATTTATTTTTTTTACAATTTTTTACACTTTTTTTTACAATGCTTCCTTTTTTTTAGGGGGGGAGGGGGCAGTGGACGGTGCCACTGTTTGTTTGTTTTTTTATTATTTTTACAATCTTACTTTTAAATATTGATTTATTACGTTTCCTTTTTTAATTTATTTTTTAATCAACCCTGTTGGGTGGGGGCTTTGTTGAGATGACCTCTGACATCTCCCCTCAGAGAAAGGGACTGAGGATACAGATTCCCCAGTCCCTTTCTCTGCAGCCTCAGCCGGAGGAGGATACAGGGGACAGTCAGGGGTGTTTGATGCGGCGGTGGGGAGAGTTACAAACACCGATCTCCCTGCGTGGCTTTCAATAAAGCAGCTGAAAGCCACCGGCGAAGGGAGAGGAGGAGAAGCGGCTGTCAGATGCTTGTAACTCCCCCCACTGCCGCACCGATCGTCCATGACTGTTCAGGTATCGGGTCAAGCATCAGAGCATTTGCACGAGTACAAGTACTTGTGCAAATGCTCGGTATCGGCACTGATACCGATACCAGTATCGATATCGATGCAACCCTAGTTCAGAGACTCTCTGGTATACAGACAAAGACAGAGGAACTGGTAAGACACAGGAAGGAGTTTACCAGCTGACCTCATTAGCACACCTTCACTCATCAAATACGTTTTCACAGCACCCCCGGCAGTTCTCTACAAGTGCATTTGCCTGGCTTTCCCAGATGGGCTCAGGCCACATGCTAAACTCCCTGGAGCCTCATGCGGCCCACGGGACACCCCTGATGTAGTGCAAGGGTCTGCCTGATTGGATACAGAGTGATTGGATAGATGGTGTGTCCTCTTATTATATAGTATTGGTAAATCTAAAGAAGATTGCGCAGAGATTGTATAATCAGATTGTATGGTGTATGGCCACATTTTCACACCTAAAGTTACCTAGTTGCACTTTCAGTGTCATTAATTGTTAACGGCACACCAACACACAACATGTACAAAATGTGTTCCCACTATTCTAGGTGTGAATGGGGCCTGAAATTAAAATTAGTGCATTTATACAAGAAGAATGAGGCTTCATTCACATCTGTGTGTTTCCAAATGCATGGCAAACCATGCAGAAAATGCGCGCTTTGCCATGCGTTTCAGAAATGCTGCAAATGTGCATCGTGTTTGTGTTGTCATGTTAAAGGCACCCCAAGTGTGGCAAATGCACAAAAAACTGTAGTAACACACCATGCTCGGCTCCAAAAAAGTTCTGGAGCATTCTTGTTGCGTGCAGGGCAGCCCATTATATGCGTGAAGTGTGAAAACGCTCCAAAACATCCAAAAACAAACGCATGCGGAAATGTGAGTTTTCGCTACGTGGAGATGTGAATGAGACCAGATAACTGAGTGTCTCCCTCCATTCCCTCCTATATACTTGTATGAATAGTATATGGCCATCTTTAATCTAATTGTATGATCTTTGTATTATTTCTTTTAGATTTACCAGAACTACAGAATAGAGGACCCACCTGAACAATCTACTCAATTTGTGTCAATTCAGACAGGTCCTTTTACTACATAGCTGATGGGAGATCTAAAGGAGATTGTACAATCAGATAGTTAATGGGTGGAAGGTGGTATTGTAATGAGGGAGGTGCTGTCCAGAGTGGTGAACACACCTTATCGCATTCTTTTCTGTGATGCAACAAGGAAGTGAAGGCTTCTGGGAGTGAAAAGCTGAGGAAGTAATGGAATCTGAAAATCCTTTTTAAAAATACAAATAATCTGACAAGATTTTAAAACTCCTGTAGATAAGGTAAGTGAGAGAATGGCACATAGCTGGGCCAGAAATGGCATTGGAAAATGCTTTCTATTTATTATAAAAAGTGAAGCCCCGCTCGTCTCCCCCTCCTCTCTGCGGCGCTGGCATTGTAACTGTGGGCGCCCGGATGTGGCTTTACAGCCAGGCCACCCACTGCGCATGCACGAGCCGTGCAACGTGACTGGCCGGGCAATCATCTGGACCTGTGGCGTGTCCCAGATGATTGCCGAGAGGGAGGGGGGAGAGGTGATCTCCCTTCCGGTGCTACGATGCGCTGGGAGGAAGTGGGAGCTGGGACCCTCTAAAAAGAGGGTATCCGCTCCCCCCCCAAAAAATGACATGCCAAATGTGGCTTTTCTTTTCGCGTTTTTCATTTAGCGCTTATCAGTTCGTGCTTTTCAGTTAGTTTCTGAACAGGTGTGTCAACCAGCCATGTTGCAGAATTGGAGGAGATAATGTGTTATTTATTATTGGCCTTGGAGCTATTGCTTTGACATTATTTTTTTGGTTGAATTATGATTTGATTTGGTATATTTTCTATATTTTTGGATGCATAGAATGCACTTTTTGGTTAAGTTCTATTGGCAGATAGCATGTCTAATTTTTTTTTTAAATGCACAATAAAAAAAATTGTGTAGAGTAATACTTGGCTATGTGTTTTACTTCAAATGACAGTTTGGGAGTAGGCAGTTACATTTATAAAAATACAATGTAAAATTGACAAGGGACACCAACATAGTTGTATCTTTGTTCTTAAAAACCCTGGGATAATGGTGTTGTGGTAACTTGCCCAAATAAAAATAAAATATTATTCTTGATATCACTAGAAAAAAAAGCCTTTGAAATTTTGTTTGCAATAACTCCATCAGTATCACCAGCAAAGCAGCTTCATTATTAATTAAAAAAAAAAGAGAATAATAATAATTTGCCATGTCACAAATGTTATTTCTCCATTACAAACGCTAGAGCATTGGTTCTCAACTCCGGTCCTCAGGACCCACTAACAGACCAGAATTTAGGTATTACCTTGGGGAGATGCAGACTAGAATACTGCAATTACTGAGCAGCAAATTATATCACCTGTGATGTATTTCAGTTAGAGCCCATTCACACAGGGACGACTTGTCAGGCGACCTAGTCGCCTGACAAGTCGCCTCCCATTCTGTACAATGGAACCGTTCTAATCGGAGCGACGCAAGTCGCTCCGACTTAGAAAAAGGTTCCTGTACGACTTTGGGGGCGACTTGGGGCGACTTGCATAGACTTCTATACAGAAGTTGTTTTGCAAGTCGCCGCGGAAGTCGTTTGCAGGTCGCCTCGCTGAGGCGACCTGCAAGTCGTGTTGCCCCTGTGTGAATGGGCTCTTATCCTGCAAACCTGGCCTGTTAGTGGGTCCCGAGGACAGGAGTTGAGAACCACTGCACTAGAGAGATGGGGTAGAGAGAGAGGGGTGTGAGGGGGGAGAGAGAGACACGGGAGGTGAAAGAAAGAGAGGAGGCAAAAGAGAGGACAGAGAGAGGGGGGTGAGAGAGAGAAAGAGGGGGCAAGGGTGAGAGAGAAAAGGGGGTAGAGAGAAAGGGGGTGAGAGAGTGAGGGGAGCTTTGATATCTGTTCTACTTTCTAAGCCACTGTTTTCTGTGTCTGCATCTGCCTTGGAGCTGTGTGTAGGCAACCTATGCAAGTGGATGCAGACATAACCACGTCAAAATTTGACATGCATGCAGTTGCGTGTGCATCGATCCGAATGCACACTGGGATAAGATCTGTGCACCCACTCCTGCACGGATGTCAAATTTTAACTTACGTTTGTGTCTGACTATTCGTGCAGCCAATGCGTCTGCATCCACTTATATAGGCTGCCTGCATGCAGCTCCAAGGCACATGCAGAAAACAGCTGTTCAACTTGCAGGAGTGGTGTCAAAATGTATTTGAATGAGCACTTAATGATTACAGAGCTGCATTAATTTGTTTTTTTGGGGTTTTTTTAATTTCTTTATTTTAGTTGTCATACATACAGAGAAATAAACAATTTCATTAATCCATCAATCATATGAGCTTCAACGAATCCATTCAAAATCCAATTAACAGCATCACTCCTATCTTAAATACATCCACAGAAAAAACAACTAGTTATTTGAGATAGTCCCCATTCTATCTTCCGTTAGACCTGCTTCTCTTGTATGCCCTGACAACATAATTTACTAAGAAGAAAAACCTTTACATATCTGAAGAAGCAAAGCAAGAAGAAAGTAAGAAGCCCCATGAGGTAAAGAATTCCTAAAAAAAAAAGAGAAAAACGATAGAAAGAGAGAAGAAGAAAAAAAAAAACAGGAGGGGTAGTCGGAGGGGAAATGTACCAAGGAGAAGGCGAGTTTACTATACCATCATCCAGGGAACTGAGGGCACCCCCAAGGCCCCCCACTCCTCTCTTTTTCAAATAATCTTAGGAGCAAAGAGGGAACTCCCTTCCTCCAAGAATTTAAATGTATTCCATTGGCCCCAAGTTTCTAAATGAAATGTCTTATGCTGTGCAATATGGAAGTTACATAGTTACATAGTTAGTCAGGTTGAAAAAAGACACAAGTCCATCCAGTTCAACCATAAAAAAATAAATATTGTACAATCCAATATACCCAATACTATACCCACAGTTGATCCAGAGGAAGGCAAAAAACCCCAGCAGAGCATGCTCCAATTTGCTACAGCAGGGGAAAAAATTCCTTCCTGATCCCCCAAGAGGCAATCGGATTTTCCCTGGATCAACTTTACCTATAAATGTCAGTACCCAGTTATATTATGTACATTTAGGAAAGTATCCAGGCCTTTCTTAAAGCAATCTACTGAGCTGGCCAGAACCACCTCTGGAGGGAGTCTATTCCACATTTTCACAGCTCTTACTGTGAAGAAACCTTTCCGTATTTGGAGACTAAATCTCTTTTCCTCCAGTCGTAAAGAGTGCCCCCTTGTCCTCTGTGTTGACCGTAAAGTGAATAACTCAACACCAAGTTCACTATATGGACCCTTTATATATTTGAACATGTTGATCATATTCCCCCTTATTCTCCTCTTCTCAAGAGTGAACAAATTCAGTTCCTCTAATCTCTCCTCATAGCTGAGCTCCTCCATGCCTCTTATCAGTTTGGTTGCCCTTCTCTGCACTTTCTCCAGTTCCCCGATATCCTTTTTGAGAACTGGTGCCCAAAACTGAACTGCATATTCCAGATGAGGTCTTACTAATGATTTGAACAGGGGCAAAATGATATCTCTCTCTCTGGAGTCCATACCTCTCTTAATACAAGAAAGGACTTTGCTCGCTTTGGAAACGGCAGCTTGGCATTGCATGCTATTATTGAGCTTATGATCTACCAAAACCCCCAGATCCTTCTCCACCATGGATTCCCCCAGTTGTACTCCCCCTAGCATGTATGATGCATGCATATTCTTAGCCCCCAAGTGCATAACTTTACATTTCTCAACATTAAACCTCATCTGCCACATAGACGCCCAATTAGACAGTGCATTGAAGTCAGCTTGTAAATTGGAGACATCCTGTAAGGACGTTATTCCACTGCATAGCTTGGTGTCATCTGCAAAGACAGAAATGTTACTTTTGATCCCAGACCCAATATCATTTATAAAGATATTAAAGAGTAAAGGTCCCAGCACTGAACCTTGGGGTACACCACTGATAACCTTAGACCATTCAGAGTAAGAATCATTAACCACTACTCTCTGAATTCTGTCTTTTAGCCAGTTTTCTATCCATTTACAAACTGATATTTCCAAGCCTGTAGACTTTAACTTACACATGAGCCGTGTGTGCGGAACTGTATCGAACGCTTTTGCAAAATCCAAGTATACCACGTCCACAGCCACCCCTCTGTCCAAGGTTTTACTTACCTCTTCATAAAAAGAAATCAGGTTTGTCTGACAACTTCTGTCTTTCATGAACCCATGCTGTCTGTTGCTTAAAATGTTTTTTTCTAGCAAGAACTCATCTATGTGGTCTTTTATTAAATGCTCCAGTATCTTCCCGACTATAGAAGTTAAGATGTCGCCTTTTGATTTTGAGCCGATAATAACAAATCCTCCATTCTATTAACCTCTTCAATTCATGTGACCCATGTAAGAATTGTGGGAGGGCTCGTATCTCTCCACTGCTGTACGATACATGAACTAGCAGCGTTAATAAGATGGTGCAAAATTGATTTACTATATGTTTTCCACGGTATGTTTGAGACATGTAACAAAAATAGGGCTGGATCTACTGGGAGGTTATACTCAGTAAACTTCTGTGCTATCCGCCGTATCTCCCTCCAGAAGTACTCCAGTTTTGGGCAGGACCAAAGAACGTGGAGTAGAGTCCCTCTTTCCTCCTGACACCTCCAACATTTGTCCCGGATTTCTGGAAAGAATTTATTAAGTAATGAGGGTTATGGTACCAACTTATCATTATTTTAAAATTAGTTTCTTGGATTCTTGTGGATATTGAAGATTTCACCGCAAGATTTACTATGTTGTGCCTGGGTGAACGTCCTGTCTAATGTCATTTCCCACTTCCTAATATATGGAGGGACATAATCCTCTTGGGGGGCAACCAGTAGTGCATACATTTGCGAGATTAAGTGAGAGCAAGGCCTGTCCCCTCACATAGTTGTTCTTAGGGTGTCAATGTTCGTTGAAATCTGTCCGGAGGTGGGAGAGTGTTAAGGAAATGTCGCAACTGTGCTCCACTCCAGAAATCAAGACAGAAACGGTCGTTGGAGGAGGTTAGTTCAGGTAATGAGAGCCATGTCGCTATTTGTATAAAATGCGAGGCCTGAAAACACTGAGTCTAAAAGTTTCCTGAAGGGTCCCTCCTGTAGTCCTGGAGGGAAACGAGGATTCCCTACAATAGGGTATAGGGGGGAGTTGACAGATGATAATAAAGTGGTGGAACATATTCGAGAGCAAATACGCAGGGTAGGGCCCAAGGTTGGGTGCTTTTTGAGAGCTGAAATCAGGTCTCCAAAGCACCAAACCGCATGACGCAATGGGACCTCACACTGTGATTGCTCGATATTTGGCCATATTTTAGAGCTTGCATGCCTACACCAGTCTACTAGTTGCGCCATATGAGCCTCCTGATAATATTTCTGCATATCTGGTACCGCTACCCCCCATATTGTTTAGGCATTGTCATTAAACGGCGTTGAATTCTGGGCCTTTTATGGGCCTAAATGAATTCAGTTATCATCTTATTGGTCTGTTTAAAGAATTCTGGGGGTATATGAATGGGTAGAGTTTGAAAGAGATAGGAAAATTTAGGCAATACTGAGATTTTTATTATGTTACATCTACCGAACCAAGAGAAAAGGCCCTGATTCCATTTAGAAAGTAAGACTTTCACTCTACTCAGTAGAGGTGGAAAATTCAACTCAAAGGTTTGGTCCAATTTAGGTGGAATCAATGTGCCCAGGTATTTGATGCCCGTATAAGTCCATCTAAACTTAAAATTCATTTTTAAAGTGTTAATATGAGTCGTAGTCATAGATAAACCCATTGCCTCTGACTTGGACATATTAATTTTTAAATTGGACAGTGCATCATATTGGTCTAATTCTCTTAGTAGGTTCGGCATAGATATAACAGGTTTAGTAAGGCAGAATAAAAGATCATCCGCATATGCAGATACTTTATGATGTAAATCTCCAGTTATTAACCCCCTAATATCCGGGTTTTGCCTGACCTTACAAAGAAATGGCTCTAAGGTAATAGCAAAAAGGAGTGGTGATAAAGGGCACCCTTGGCGGGTACCGTTACAGATAGAGAAAGGTTCAGATAGAACTCCATTTACTTTTATTTGTGCCTCCGGCTTTGTGTATATGCTCGAGATCCACCCTACCATCCTCTCCCCTACACCCACATACCGTAGGACTGAAAACATAAAAGACCAATTGACCCGGTCGAATGCCTTTTCGGCATCCGTTCCCAGGAACACAGTGGATGTTTTAAAATGACCGGCTAAGTGGACTAGATTCAAAATTTTAATGGTATTATCATGGGCCTCCCACGTTGGAATGAAGCCTACCTGGTCTGGGTGTACTAATGCAGTCAAATGTGGTTGTATACGTGTGGCTAATATTTTTGTAAATAACTTAAGATCTACATTCAATAATGAAATGGGGCGATAGCTGCCACATATTGATGGGTCCTTGTCCTCCTTCGCAATAACGGTGATATGTGCTTTCAGGGTTTCTGGAGTAAATCCTGTCCCGTGTCCCATTGCATTAAATGTTTGTACCATCTCCTTACCCAACTAATGGAAAAATGCCATCGGGACCTGGAGCTTTCCTGGGTTTGGAAGTCCTGATCGCCTCTTGCAGTTCCTCTAAGGTAATAGCAACGTCCAACTCTTCTCGAATCTGTTCTGTCAATTGAGAAATACCTGTAGAGGAAATATATTCCTCCATGATATTTTGAGGTTGTGATCTGGTAGGCAAATTATATAAGGATTGGTAAAATCTACAGAAGGTCGAGACAACCTGGGAGGGAAGGTGTACCTTTCTACCTTTGGGGTCCATAGGATTGAGTCCTCTGTTCCTGTAAAGCTCTAGCCAGTGAACGGACGCATTTGTCTCCTGTTTCATAATAATATTTCCGGCATCTCTGAAGTGCTGCCTTATCTCTATGTTGGCGTAACTCTGTCACTAGGGATGAGCTTCGTGTTCGAGTCGAACCCATGTTCGACTCGAACATCGGCTGTTCGACCGTCCGTCGAATTGCGAACGTTATGGGCCGTTCGCGCCAAATTCGTGTGGCGCGTCACGGCCCATAATTCACTGCGGCATCGCAGTGCATTGCTGGCTGATGATTGGCCAAGCATGCACTATGACCCGCATGCTTGGCCAATCACAGCGCTGTCAGTAGAGAGAGCTGTAATTGGCCAAAGCCAGGGTGGCTTTGGCCAATTATGGCTCAGGGGATTTAGTACACGCCCCACACTATATAAGGCCGCCTGCACGGCGGCCCTGTGTAGTGTGTTCCGGTGTGCTGATAGAGAGAGAGACAGACAGTGTCATTTGATTTGAGTTAGATAGATTAGGCTAGATCTGTTCCTGCTATTTACATTTAGTGCAGTGCGTCCTGCTCACAGTGTTCAGCTAGATCCGTTCCTGCTATTTACATTTAGTGCAGTCAGTGCGTCCTGCTCACAGTGTTCAGCTAGATCCGTTCCTGCTATTTACATTTAGTGCAGTGCGTCCTGCTCACAGTGTTCAGCTAGATCTGTTCCTGCTATTTACATTTAGTGCAGTGCGTCCTGCTCACAGTGTTCAGCTAGATCCGTTCCTGCTATTTACATTTAGTGCAGTGCGTCCTGCTCACAGTGTTCAGCTAGATCTGTTCCTGCTATTTACATTTAGTGCAGTGCGTCCTGCTCACAGTGTTCAGCTAGATCTGTTCCTGCTATTTACATTTAGTGCAGTGCGTCCTGCTCACAGTGTTCAGCTAGATCCGTTCCTGCTATTTACATTTAGTGCAGTGCGTCCTGCTCACAGTGTTCAGCTAGATCTGTTCCTGCTATTTACATTTAGTGCAGTGCGTCCTGCTCACAGTGTTCAGCTAGATCTGTTCCTGCTATTTACATTTAGTGCAGTGCGTCCTGCTCACAGTGTTCAGCTAGATCCGTTCCTGCTATTTACATTTAGTGCAGTGCGTCCTGCTCACAGTGTTCAGCTAGATCTGTTCCTGCTATTTACATTTAGTGCAGTGCGTCCTGCTCACAGTGTTCAGCTAGATCCGTTCCTGCTATTTACATTTAGTGCAGTGCGTCCTGCTCACAGTGTTCAGCTAGATCTGTTCCTGCTATTTACATTTAGTGCAGTGCGTCCTGCTCACAGTGTTCAGCTAGATCTGTTCCTGCTATTTACATTTAGTGCAGTGCGTCCTGCTCACAGTGTTCAGCTAGATCCGTTCCTGCTATTTACATTTAGTGCAGTGCGTCCTGCTCACAGTGTTCAGCTAGATCTGTTCCTGCTATTTACATTTAGTGCAGTGCGTCCTGCTCACAGTGTTCAGCTAGATCTGTTCCTGCTATTTACATTTAGTGCAGTGTGTCCTGCTCACAGTGTTCAGCTAGATCCGTTCCTGCTATTTACATTTAGTGCAGTGCGTCCTGCTCACAGTGTTCAGCTAGATCTGTTCCTGCTATTTACATTTAGTGCAGTGCGTCCTGCTCACAGTGTTCAGCTAGATCCGTTCCTGCTATTTACATTTAGTGCAGTCAGTGCGTCCTGCTCACAGTGTTCAGCTAGATCCGTTCCTGCTATTTACATTTAGTGCAGTCAGTGCGTCCTGCTCACAGTGTTCAGCTAGATCTGTTCCTGCTATTTACATTTAGTGCAGTCAGTGCGTCCTGCTCACAGTGTTCAGCTAGATCCGTTCCTGCTATTTACATTTAGTGCAGTGCGTCCTGCTCACAGTGTTCAGCTAGATCTGTTCCTGCTATTTACATTTAGTGCAGTGCGTTCTGCTCACAGTATTCAGCTAGATCTGTTCCTGCTATTTACATTTAGTGCAGTGCGTCCTGCTCACAGTGTTCAGCTAGATCCGTTCCTGCTATTTACATTTAGTGCAGTGCGTCCTGCTCACAGTGTTCAGCTAGATCTGTTCCTGCTATTTACATTTAGTGCAGTGCGTCCTGCTCACAGTGTTCAGCTAGATCCGTTCCTGCTATTTACATTTAGTGCAGTCAGTGCGTCCTGCTCACAGTTTCAGCTAGATCCGTTCCTGCTATTTACATTTAGTGCAGTCAGTGCGTCCTGCTCACAGTGTTCAGCTAGATCTGTTCCTGCTATTTACATTTAGTGCAGTCAGTGCGTCCTGCTCACAGTGTTCAGCTAGATCCGTTCCTGCTATTTACATTTAGTGCAGTCAGTGCGTCCTGCTCACAGTGTTCAGCTAGATCTGTTCCTGCTATTTACATTTAGTGCAGTCAGTGCGTCCTGCTCACAGTGTTCAGCTAGATCCGTTCCTGCTATTTACATTTAGTGCAGTGCGTCCTGCTCACAGTGTTCAGCTAGATCCGTTCCTGCTATTTACATTTAGTGCAGTCAGTGCGTCCTGCTCACAGTGTTCAGCTAGATCCGTTCCTGCTATTTACATTTAGTGCAGTCAGTGCGTCCTGCTCACAGTGTTCAGCTAGATCCGTTCCTGCTATTTACATTTAGTGCAGTGCGTCCTGCTCACAGTGTTCAGCTAGATCCGTTCCTGTTATCTTCCTACTGACAGGCAGGCTTGTCTGGTTACAGTATATAAAGCTACCTGAAGAAAATTACAGGTGTTCTATCCCAGCTTAGTGCAGCTACAGGCCATTAGTATGTCTGGAAGGCCAAGAAGGAGAGGCAGACAGTCACAAGCCAATAAGAGAGGGCAAGCAGGCTCTGTGTCTAGTGCTGGTCGTGGAGACGGTGCATCCTCATCAGCACGTGGCCATGGGACACGCTTGGCCTTTTTTTCGGCAGCTGGCCGTGTTGAGCCGCAACATGCGGAAGACTTGGTCGAGTGGATGACCAAGCCGTCCTCATCCTCCTCATCCTCTCTCACCCATGCCCAGGGTGCTTTGTCTGGCAAAGCAGCGGCCTCTTCCCTCAGCTCAATGTCATCAGTGACTCCTTCCCTAGCTCCACCATGTCCTCCTGAGGATTCCCTCGAACTGTTTGACCACAGTGTTGGGTACATGCTCCAGGAGGATGCCCAGCGTTTGGAAGGCTCTGATGATGATACTGAGCTCGATGAAGGCAGTAACATGAGCACGGACAGAGGGGGTGCCCAAGAAGGACAGCAATCTGGCAGTCATGCTCCCCCTGCTGCAGCATACTGCCAGGTTTGCTCCAGTGATGAGGAGGGAGGGGATGATGAGGTCACTGACTCAACGTGGGTGCCTGATAGGAGAGAGGAGGAGGAGGAGGAGGCGGCACATCACCAACGAGGCAGGATGCCCTCCAGGGGCCAGCCTAAGGGCAGCACATTGACTGCATCACACCCCAAAGCTCCACATGTGCAGGGCGCTGCAGTCTCTGCGCGTTATTCAAAAAGTTCTTTGGTGTGGGCCATTTTTGAGACGAGTGCATCAGATCGCACCGCTGCTATTTGCAACATATGTCTCAAGCGTATCTCGCGTGGCCAAAACATCTCCCGCTTGGGTACCACATGCTTGACCAGACATATGTTGACCTGCCATGCAGTTCGTTGGCAAGCATATCTAAAAGACCCACACCAAAGAACAAAGAGGATCTCTCCTTGCTCCTCATCAGCTGAGATTTCCAACCCCACTAGACCTTCAGTCCTCTCTGAGACCTGCAGTGAGAGGAATGAAGGTGTAGAATTAGGTGTGTCACAGCCAAGTACTTGTGGGCAATCTGCTTTTGGTACACCGACGTCAGATTGTACCAGGCAAATTTCCCTGCCCCAGCTGCTGCACCGCCGAAAGAAGTTTGCTCCCAGCCATCCACATGCCCAGCGGTTGAATGCTAGCTTGGCAAAATTGCTAGCACTTCAACTGCTGCCTTTTCAGTTGGTAGACTTTGCCCCCTTCCGTGAGTTTGTGGAATGTGCGGTTCCTCAGTGGCAGGTACCCAAACGCCACTTTTTCTCACGGAAGGCGATTCCGGCTCTCTACCGGCATGTGGAAGGCAATGTCCATGCCTCGCTGGACAGGGCCGTCAGCGGTAAGGTGCATATTACCGCTGACTCATGGTCCAGCAGGCATGGACAGGGACGTTACTTAAGTTTCACGGCGCATTGGGTGACTCTGCTGGCAGCTGGGAAGGATGCAGGACAAGGTGCAGTAGTGTTGGAGGTTGTTCCGCCACCACGCCTCCAAAATGCTGATTGTGACACACCTCTCTCCTCCACCCCCTCCTCTTCTTCTTCCTCCATGGCCTCTTCCTCGGAACCAGCGGTGCTCCGTAGGCGTTCAAGGGGCTACGCAAGTACGCAGGCCAAAAGATGCCATGCGGTGCTTGAGCTGGTGTGCTTGGGGGACAGGAGCCACACTGGGGCAGAGGTTCTGTCAGCTCTGCAGGGGCAGGTTCAGAGGTGGTTGACGCCACGCCAACTTAAGGCAGGAATGGTGGTTTGCGACAATGGCACCAACCTCCTCTCTGCCCTCCGACAGGGACAACTGACCCATGTGCCCTGTTTGGCTCACGTCCTTAACTTGGTGGTGCAGCGGTTCTTGGGCAGGTACCCGGGCTTACAGGATGTCCTGAGGCAGGCCAGGAAAGTCTGTGTGCATTTCCGCCGGTCATATAATGCCAGTGCTCGGCTGACGGACCTCCAAAAGGAGTTTAACCTGCCCAAGAACCGCCTAATCTGTGACATGCCCACCAGGTGGAACTCAACGTTGGCCATGCTGCAGCGGCTGCACACGCAGCAGAGGGCCATCAATGAGTACCTGTGCGACTATGGCACCAGGACAGGGTCAGGGGAGCTTGGTTTTTTTTCCCCACGCCAGTGGGCCATGATCAGGGATGCATGCACTGTCCTGTCACCATTCGAGGAGGCCACGAGGATGGTGAGCACTGACAGTGCATGCATCAGTGACACTGTCCCCCTTGTCCACCTGTTGGAGCACACGCTGCGTGGAATAATGGACAGGGCACTTGAGGCAGAACAGAGGCAGGAAGAGGAGGACTTCCTTAGCTCTCAAGGCCCCCTTTATCCAGACAGTGTTCCTGCATGCCCGCTGATCACACAGGAAGAGGACGAGAGGGAGGAGGAGGAGGAGGAAGATTGTGTCAGTATGGAGGTGGAGCCTGGCACTCAGCATCAGCAGTCTTTAAGGGATCAGTCCCAAGGAACACATGGACTTGTACGTGGCTGGGAGGAGGTGGCTGCGGACGTTGTTGTCCTTAGTGACCCAGAGGACTCCGGACCGAATGCCTCAGCAAACCTACGCTGCATGGCCTCCCTGATCCTGCAAAGCCTGCGTAAGGATCCTCGTATTCGTGGTATCAAGGAGAAGGACCAATACTGGCTGGCAACCCTCCTTGATCCACGTTACAAGGGTAAGGTTGCGGACCTTATCTTGCCATCGCAGAGGGAGCAGAGGATGAAACATCTTCGGGAGGCCTTGCAGAAAGGTCTGTGCAACGCGTTCCCAGAGACTGGGAGGTTACAAACTCCTGTTTCTGGACAACGTGTTGCTGAGGCTTCGGTCAGTCAAAGAAGGAGCGGTGGAGAAGGTGGCCGTCTGACCGATGCGTTCAGACAATTTTTTGGTCCGCAGCCCCAAGGTATGATCGGTTCCAGCAACCATCGCCAGCGTCTGTTTTACATGGTGCAGGAATACCTAGGGGCAAGATCAGACTTGGACACCTTTCCCACCGAAAATCCTCTGGGTTACTGGGTCTTGAGGATGGATCACTGGCCAGAGCTTGCACAGTATGCAATTGAGCTACTGGCCTGTCCTGCATCCAGCGTTCTTTCGGAACGCACATTCAGTGCTGCTGGAGGCGTGGTAACCGATCACAGGGTGCGTCTGTCCACTGACTCGGTCGATCGGCTGACCTTCATAAAAATGAATCAGTCTTGGATCACCACCAGCTACCAAGCACCTGATGCTGATGTAACTGAATAATTTTTTTCAGATCCCTTCAAAGACTGCCTATGCTGATGCTGAGTGACTATCCCTGAGTAATTATCCTCTTCCTCCTCAATCATCACGCTGATAGCTTGTAAGAACATTTTTGGTTCTGGGCGCCACCACCAGTGCCTAAGGCACAATTTTTCAGCCCCTGTTTAACAGGGGCGTGTAATTACAATTTTTGATGTAATACTTTGCAGCAGGGCTCGTTCCTGCATTCCAACTAGAGTGTCTGTGAGGGGTTGCAGTGTTGTGGCACCAGCACCAGTGCCTAAGGCCCAATTTTTCTGCCCCTGTCTAACAGGGGCGTGTAATTACAATTTTTGATGCAATACTTTGCAGCAGGGCTCGTTCCTGCATTCCAACTAGAGTGTCTGTGAGGGGTTGCAGTGTTGTGGCACCAGCACCAGTGCCTAAGGCCCAATTTTTCTGCCCCTGTCTAACAGGGGCGTGTAATTACAATTTTTGATGCAATACTTTGCAGCAGGGCTCGTTCCTGCGTTCCAACTAGAGTGTCTGTGAGGGGTTGCAGTGTTGTGGCACCAGCACCAGTGCCTAAGGCCTAATTTTTCAGCTCCTGTTCAACAGGGGCATGTAATTACAATTCTTGATCTAATATTTCACAGCAGGGCCCTGTGAGGGCTTACAGTGTTGTGGCCACAGCAACACCTAAGGCCCAAATTTCTGCTGAGTATATAGGGCAGGACCCTACTTTCAAACATCTAACTTACAAACGACTCCTACTTGCAAACGGAAGGAGACAACAGGAAGTGAGATGAAATCTACCCCTAGGAAGGGAAATTCTCTCCTGTAAGAGTTAATATGGGAAAACAATTTCTCCTTTCCACTGATGCTTTCCAATCCTTGTTCCACAAAAAAACCCAAATTTTCAAAAAACATTTTTCATTGGGACAAAAAAGTGAGGTGAAATCTTCTGAAGAGGAGGAAAGACAGCAAAACAAATGTCACAGGGGTGATAACCCTTCCCTATGTTTTCCAAAAAGCTTAAAAAAGATTTTTTGGCTGGAGCTAAACACGTTAAAAATGTACCCGTTCAAAATTACAAAGAGATTCTACTTAACAACAAACCTACAGTCCCTGTCTTGTTTGCACCGCCTGTATACTGCTGTTCAGAGTATATAGGGCCTTTCCTTATTTTAATTTGGGTGCGGGGTTCCCCTTAATATCCATACAGGACCCAAAGGGCCTGGTAATGGACTGGGGGGGTACCCATGCCGTTTGTCTCACTGATTTTCATCCATATTGCCATGACCCGACATGACATTAAACCCGCAAGCAGTTTTAAATGAGATTTTTTCCTTTAAAAATGACATTTGGTGCAGGGACTGTTCTAAACATGGGAAACACGCGTCACTTTACAGGCATACTATAGACACCCCCCAGGTACGATATTTAAAGGAATATTTCACTTTTTTTTTTTACTTTAAGCATCATTAAAATCACTGCTCCCGAAAAAACGGCCGTTTTTAAAAGTTTTTTTTGCATTGATACATGTCCCCTGGGGTAGGACCCGGGTCCCCAAACCCTTTTTCGGACAATACCATGCAAATTAGCCTTTAAAATGAGCACTTTTGATTTCGAACGTTCGAGTCCCATAGACGTCAATGGGGTTCTAACGTTCGTGCGAACTTTCGGTCCGTTCGCGGGTTCTGGTGCGAACCGAACCGGGGGGTGTTCGGCTCATCCCTATCTGTCACTTGTCTACGCAATTTAAGGAGTTCTGTCTCCCACGTACACCTTGTGTTCTGTTTATGTTGGGTCTCTAACATCTGTATATCTGTCAGTAATTGGGTCAATTGGGCCTCCCTTTCCTTTTTTATTCTGGAACCATGCTTAATTAGTACCCCTCTTATTACCGTTTTGTGCGCTTCCCAGATTGTCCCTGCATCTGTCTCCTCTACAGTATTATATTGAAAATAGTACTGCAATTCCTTAATAACTTCCTCTCCCACCATCTTATCTTCCATCAAACTCTCATTAAATCGCTACTGTCTCCTCATGTCAGAGGAATACTCATTCATAGTTAATGTCAGTGAGACCGGGGCATGGTCTGCCATGTGATACTCCCTAAAGCCACCTCTTTAACCGCTGTTAACATACTCTGTGGAGTGAAAAATAAGTCCATTCTAAAATAATCTTTATGTGGCACTGAATAAAAGGTGTTGTCTCTTTCGTCGGGGTGATACGCTCTCCATGCATCAGTAAGTTGGAAATTATGCATTATTTGTAAGACTCGTTTACGTAGACCTGTAGCTACCGAGGAGCTTCCCCCTGATGTATCCATCTTCGGGTCTAGGGGAAGATTAAAATCGCCCCCCAAGATAAGTTTACCGTCAGTAAAAAAGGAACGATAAGAAGAAAAGAACAAAAAGGGTTCTAATAACCCTAATGTGTTACGTGGGGTTTATTCCCCCCCCCCCGTATCTCCCTCCGACAGATGAAGGAATAACAGAATATCTTTCTTAACGCACTCAACTCCCCCTACCCTAAGTGAGTACTAACCTACTATGGGGGATTGATTGCGCATGAACCCTGGAGGGGAGCTCCCGGACCTCCCTCCCGCTCCTGCTCCCTATATCATCGCCTCAATATGTGTTTATATCTCTAAGTCAATACATAATCATTTATTCTCTATACATTTATATTCTCAACCGTTCTATATTATCAATTTCTTGCCCATTGCTCTATTTCATATGATCTTCATGAAAGTAAAACTTATTTCAACATACCGCCCTCAAAGGAAGAGGGTCCGAGGAGAAGCTTTCCCCTCCATCACTGCAATATGTCATGGGGTATAGTACCCTATAGTGTCCCCCACCCTTGTCTCCCCTTTCCCCATCTCCCTACCCCTCCCTGTCTACTACTACAGGGAAATATGTCAACTACATAATAAACCTCCCCCCTAAAAAAAAAAAAAAAAAAGCACACCAACCCCCCCCTGCCCCCCCGCTCTCACCTTCCCCTATCCTATACCCCCTCATGCCGCATACACACGAGCGGACTTTACGGCAGACTTGGTCCGACGTACTGGATTTCGTCTGACAATTCGATCGTGTGTGGGCTCCAGCGGACTTTGTTTGCTCAAAAGTTGGACGGACTTAGATTTGAAACAAGTTTTAAATCTATCCGACGGACCAGTGGCGGAACTATAGGGGTCGCTGCAGTCGCACTTGCGACTGGGCCCTGCCATTCTGCCGCTGTGGGGGGGCCCAAGACCTGGCATTTCTCCCTGCACCTTTGGCTTGCCGTTTGGAATGCAGTGGGGGAGGTGGGAGGCAGCGATCGGCAGCTCTATTGTTCCTGTGGGCAGTGGGATCTCCCTGCAGCTTGTAGTTCTCTCTTCCCCAGTGTCAGTGTATACAGTGGAGAGAAGAGGGGAGGGGCCCGGGCAGGTATCAGTTTCACTTTCAGTGAGTCAGCTCTGCTTGTGCTGCTGATACATGCCCGGGTCAGAGGCCCCTCCCCTCTCCACTGTATACACTCAGGAGAAGAACTACAAGCCACATGGAGATTCCCTGCCTGTGGACACCATAGAGCTGCTGATCGCCGCCTCCCACCTCCACCAGCCAGGTACATGGGGAACCTCTTGAAGGAGGGGGAGCAGCAGTCTGGGGACCCTGATGTAAGGGGGGGCTTTCTGGGGTCATTAATGTAAGGAGGGGCTCTCTGGGGACCCTGATGTCTTGGGGGGGCTCTCTGGGTACCCTGATGTAAGGGGGGATCCCTGGGGACCCTGATGTAAGGGGGGGATCCCTGGGGACCCTGATGTAAGGAGGGAAGCTCTCTAGGGACCCTAATGTAGGGGGGGCTCTCTGGGGACCCTGATGTAGGGGGGCTCTCTGGGGACCCTGATGTAGGGGGGGCTTTCTGGGGACATTATTGTAAGGAAGGGGCCCTCTGAGGACACTAATGTAAGGGGGGGCTCTCTGGGGACCCTAATGTAAGGGGGAGGCTCTCTGGGGACCCTGATGTAAGGGGGGCTCTCTGAGGACCCTGATGTAAGTAGGAGCTCTCTGGGGACCCTGATGTAAGGAGGGCTCTCTGGGGACCCTGATGTAAGGAGGGGCTCTCTGGGGACCTTGTAAAGTGTATTATTCCCGTGCAACCATGTAGTCAGTATAGTACTAAGGGGAGAAGCTGCTTGCACCGGATGGGGTCCAACCTGGCCCCTAATAGAGACGTAAGCTAGCAAGTGGGTGTGGTGCTGCGCTAATCCTGGTAACTAAACAAATGCATGAGTGCAACCGTGCTACAATGTTGATGAGTCAGAGGCTAGTCGCCTAATGTGAACGTGGGGTGTGAATAATCATCAAACACCATTGTAAGAGAATAAAAATATAAATATACTCCGTCCAGTGTAAAAAGTGACTAAATTGGGTAAAAGTGTCCGGACTATGAAAATTGCAATAATAGCATCAACATAAGCAGTTAAAAGGCATGCAGTGTCGGACTAAACATATAGTGCATATGTAGGTAAGTGGGTGACTAAAACATTAATAGCACAATATACAACTTTCAGAAAAATAAAAATAAAACAAAAAAGTGCAATGTTACACTGTACGTCCGGAGAGATCACAATGCCTGTGGAAATGCAAAAAAGTGTCCAGTGCAAACAATAAGTGCTCAAAAATTGTCCAAAGACATAAATACAGTCCAAAGAAAGGTGGCAGCAAAATCTCCAATGATTCATCAATCCTCAAAGTGCCAAACAGTGAGATGCAAGCAGCAAACTTGATTCTAAAATCAGTCACTTTGAATAGGTGAAAAGTGTGAAGTGTATAGACCAGTCCTCTTCATGCAGCAATCCTACACTGGTGGATAATGGCCCCTTACCTCATTATACTGAGGTTACAGCATAAGTCAGTCACCGCTTATGGCAGCTCCTATGGAGGTTGGTCCTGGGTCCCGGACTATGTCTCTATATGCCTCAGGTCCACAGGGAGGCATGGCGGCCGAAAGGGGAAAAAGGATGCCATATAGTGTAGTAATTTTTAAAACATCTAAACTTTATTCAAAGGTAAAAGAAGGTACTCACACAGTGAAAACGGCAGAGGGCGCATATAACCAAACGAACGGCGAGCTCGTACACTGCTGACAGCGGAAGGTGCCTGTCCCTGGGATGTTTTAAAAATTACTACACTATATGGCATCCTTTTTCCCCTTTCGGCCGCCATGCCCCCCTGTGGACCTGAGGCATATAGAGACATAGTCCGGGACCCAGGACCAACCTCCATAGGAGCTGCCATAAGCGGTGACTGACTTATGCTGTAACCTCAGTATAATGAGGTAAGGGGCCATTATCCACCAGTGTAGGATTGCTGCATGAAGAGGACTGGTCTATACACTTCACACTTTTCACCTATTCAAAGTGACTGATTTTAGAATCAAGTTTGCTGTTTGCATCTCACTGTTTGGCACTTTGAGGATTGATGAATCATTGGAGATTTTGCTGTTACACAAGCCACCTTTCTTTGGACTGTATTTATGTCTTTAGACAATTTTTGAGCACTTAGCCCTCATGCACACAGGCTGTTAAAAAAACTTTATGAAAACGCCAGTATCTTTGCAGTGACTTTTTTCAGCGTTTTTGCAATAGCGTTTTTGAGCGTTTTTGAGCGTTTTTCCGCGTTAGCGTTTTTGAGCGTTTTTTTTTTTTCAAATTTTTTTTTTTTTTTTTATTTTTATTTTTTTTCAATGGATCAAAAACGCTAAAAAACGTTGGTGAATGACGTTTTTGAGCGTTTTTGAGCGTTTTTCAGCGTTAGAGCGTTTTTACAGCTGAAAAACGTCTTTCAGAACCCACTGGTCCTGGGTTTTTTTTACAGCTTAAAAACGCCTATGCCACTTGCAGCTCAAAAACGCCTAGGTGGACATGAAGCCATAGACTAACATAGACAGGCCTTTTTAAGCTGCAAAAAAAGCTCAAAAAAGCGGCTGTAAAAACGTCCGTGTGCATGAGGACTTATTGTTTGCACTGGACACTTTTTTGCATTTCCACAGGCATTGTGATCTCTCCGGACGTACAGTGTAACATTGCACTTTTTTGTTTTATTTTTATTTTTCTGGAAGTTGTATATTGTGCTATAAATGTTTTAGTCACCCACTTGCCTACATATGCACTATATGTTTAGTCCGACGCTGCATGCCTTTTAACTGCTTATGTTGATGCTATTATTGCAATTTTCATAGTCCGGACACTTTTACCCAATTTAGTCACTTTTTACACTGGGCGGAGTATATTTATATTTTTATTCTCTTACAATGGTGTTTGATTATTCACACCCCACGTTCACGTTAGGCGACTAGCCTCTGACTCATCAACATTGTAGCACGGTTGCACTCATGCATTTGTTTAGTTACGAGGATTTGCGCAGCACCACACCCACTTGCTAGCCTACGTCTCTGGGGACCCTGACGTAAGGAAAGGGGTCTATGGGGACCCTGACGTAAGGAGGGGTCTATGGGGACCCTGACGTAAGGAGGGGACTCTGGGCACCCTGATGTAGGGGGGATCCCTGGGGACCCTGATGTAAGGGGGATCCCTGGGGACCCTGATGTAAGGAGGGAGGCTCTCTGGGGACCATAATATAGGGGGAGGCTCTCTAAGGACCCTGATGTAAGGGGAGACTCTCTGGGGACCCTGATGTAAGAGGAGGCTCCCTAGGAACCCTAATGTAGAGGGGGCTCTCTGGCAACCCTGATGTAAGGAGGGCTCCCTGGGGACACTGATGTAAGGGGGGTTTTCTGGGGACCCTGATGTAAGGGGAGGCTCTCTGGGGACCCTGATGTAAGGGGAGGATCTCTGGGGACCCTAATGTAGGGGGAGGCTCTCTGGGGTCCCTTATGTAAGGGTAAGCTTTCTAGGGACTTTAATGTAGGGGGAGGCTCTCTGGGGATCCTGATGTAAGGAGGGGCTCTCTGGGGACCTTGATGTTAAGGGGAGCTCTCTGGGGACCCTGATGTAATGAGGGGGGCTCTGAGGACCCTAATATAAGTAGGGAGGCTCTCTTGGGACCCTGATGTAAGGGGAGGCTCTCTAGGGACCCTAATGTAGGGGGGGCTCTCTGGGGACCCTGATGTAATGAGGGGGGCTCTGAGGACCCTAATATAAGTAGGGAGGCTCTCTTGGGACCCTGATGTAAGGGGAGGCTCTCTGGGGTCCCTTATGTAAGGGTAAGCTTTCTAGGGACTTTAATGTAGGGGGAGGCTCTCTGGGGATCCTGATGTAAGGAGGGGCTCTCTGGGGACCTTGATGTTAAGGGGAGCTCTCTGGGGACCCTGATGTAATGAGGGGGGCTCTGAGGACCCTAATATAAGTAGGGAGGCTCTCTTGGGACCCTGATGTAAGGGGAGGCTCTCTAGGGACCCTAATGTAGGGGGGGGGCTCTCTGGGGACCCTGATGTAATGAGGGGGGCTCTGAGGACCCTAATATAAGTAGGGAGGCTCTCTGGGGACCTTGATGTTAAGGGGAGCTCTCTGGGGACCCTGATGTAATGAGGGGGGCTCTGAGGACCCTAATATAAGTAGGGAGGCTCTCTTGGGACCCTGATGTAAGGGGAGGCTCTCTAAGGACCCTGATGTAAGGGGAGACTCTCTGGGGACCCTGATGTAAGAGGAGGCTCCCTAGGAACCCTAATGTAGAGGGGGCTCTCTGGCAACCCTGATGTAAGGAGGGCTCCCTGGGGACACTGATGTAAGGGGGGTTTTCTGGGGACCCTGATGTAAGGGGAGGCTCTCTGGGGACCCTGATGTAAGGGGAGGATTTCTGGGGACCCTAATGTAGGGGGAGGCTCTCTGGGGTCCCTTATGTAAGGGTAAGCTTTCTAGGGACTTTAATGTAGGGGGAGGCTCTCTGGGGATCCTGATGTAAGGGGGGTTTTCTGGGGACCTTGATGTTAAGGGGAGCTCTCTGGGGACCCTGATGTAATGAGGGGGGCTCTGAGGACCCTAATATAAGTAGGGAGGCTCTCTTGGGACCCTGATGTAAGGGGAGGCTCTCTAGGGACCCTGATGTAAGGGGGAGGCTCTCTGGGGACCCTGATGTAAGGAGGGCTCCCTGGGGACCCTGATGTAAGGAGGGTTCTCTGGGGACCCTGATGTAAGGGGAGAATCTCTGGGGACCATAATATAGGGGGAGGCTCTCTAAGAACCCTGATGTAAGCGGAGGCTCTCTGGGGACCCTGATGTAAGGGGGGGCTCTCTGGGGACCCTGATGCAGTTGCCCTCTGCAAGAGCAGTTGCTCCAGAGCTTAGTAAATGAGCAGAAGCTCTGCTGACTTCCATCATCCAATCATGTGCAAGCAAAAATGCTGTTTTGCGAATTTTCCTTGCACAGAATTGGGTACTCTTTGCAAAGTCAAGCCTTACCTCATTTCTGAAGATCTGGAGCAATTGCACTTGCAGAGGGCAACTGCCCTCTGCAAAGTGCACAGTCTATTTGCTTTTCTTAAATCAACCCCATAGTCTTTTTGACCTGTACCTGCCTACTCCCAAAAAAAATGGCATTTTTGAATAAAAACACATAGTCAATAATGTAAGGTAACCAAAAAATCCATTTATTGTGTTAAAAAAAAAATTAGGAAGGCAACACTGGAGACACTTTTAGAATCTGTGAAGCCTTTCGTCCCCCAGGACACACATCAAGTTTGAGGACAAGAAAATTGGTATCTTGCGACTAGGGAGCACAGGGAGCACAGTCAGACCAGACAGAAACCAGGCAATCACTTTCGAGTCTTCCGTGGAGCCTTCCCTGCACGCTTCTCTGCAGCCTTCCCTCCACGCTTCTCTGCAGCCTTCCTCGGAGGTTGTGCCTCTGGTGGTGTACTTGGGGCAGGAGGAGAAGGAGTGGCTTCATCTGCCAGATATGTGGTAGCAGTAAGCTCCCCTCTCGAGCCCTTCTGAAATGCCTGAAAAATCAGACCCTCACAGAGGAGGCGTTGGCCCTTTTCCAACTCCAGCAATCTGCTGGCTATATGGGTGCCATACGCCTCCTCTGCATTGGGTGGTTTGCTCAGGATCTGGCTTGCTTCCCGTATGAGGGCTAGGGATTCCTGCTCAGTTTGTGTCATTCTCCTGGGCCTTTGGTGGAGAATGCGGAGGGGAGGCACCTGACACTCCGTGCAGCCTCTACTTGGCCCAGCCACAGCCTCCTCCTCTCTCCCACTGGTCAAGGCCTCCTCCTCTCTCCCACTGGGCAAGGCCTCCTCCTGGCTGAGGTCATCCTGTGTCAAAAAAAGGGACATAGTTGTAATTTTGTGTTACGCAATCACACACAATTTTCTGCTCATGACTTGCAAATATAATTATCAACAAATAGTAAAGGCTATCTATTTTACACCACCATTATTTCAGGTGATCAACAATATCTGAAGTACATAGGCGTGCGCACAGGGTGTGCCAGGTGTGCCTGGGCACACCCTATTTGCCTTGTGTGCTGCATATTCCCCCCTGTTTAGACCACTGATATTTCATTCCCCCCCAAAAAATGTTACACAAGCCCAAAAATTTTGGGAAAAGAAAATTAACAAAATTACACTGTCCACTGCCCTACTGACACCATCAGTACATATACACATGCATATGTATTTGAGCTTTGGGGTGCACACCCTAATGCAAGAGGCTGCGCACACCTATGCAGAAGTATATTTTTGGCCACTACTGTCTAGTGATATGTCTACATATTAATATTTGTGCTGAAGTCATTTTTTTAGGAAGCACTTAAAAAATTAACACGTTAACATCATTATTAACATTTACACAATCACAAATTACACAAAAAAGGATACCTGGCTGAAGCTGGGCGCATCCACTTCATCAATGATGAAAAGGCCCAGTTCTTCCTGGGACTCCTCAGCTGGGGTGGAGGTGGATGGAAGACTGGAGGGAAGAGTGGAGGGAAGGCTGGAGGGAAGGGTGGGGGGAAGGGTCGAAAGTGATTGCCTGGCTTCGGTCTGGTCATCCAGGAATCGCATATTGTGGTAGTACCACAAATTGGGTACATATACTTAGTCAGCTGCTGCACTGGATCTGAGCGACTCCTGGATTTTATTGTGTTCCCGCTTATACATGTTTCACAAGATACCAATTTTCTTGTCCACAAACTTGAGGTCTGCCTGGGGGACTCGAGTCTTCACAAATTCTAAAAGTGTGCCCAGTCTTGCCTTCCTTACATCCCTATTATATTATAGTGGGTGTTTGACCTCCCACAGGTTTTTCTTTTCCTGATAGAGCTCAATAAATTGGGACAAAAATTCTTCCTCTTTAAAGGGATTCATTGTTTCTGAAAGACAAGAAACCAGATCAAATCTAATGGCAGTCACAAATCACAGGATTATTTTGGTTTGTAATCTAGGGGACACATACATACACACACACACACCAAACACACACACCCCCACTTTAATCTTACCTTTGTTTCTGACGCTCGCTACTTCCGCACGGACATACGTAGGCCATCGTAATAGCTTTATGTACACTGCGCATGTGTCATGCTCCGCCTGCGTCGCCCGCCCCTGACGTTCTTTAGTACGATTTGTCCTGCCCCTTCACTCTTCGTTGCGCAGTGGGAGTAGATAGCTAAAGATGGCGGAGAGAATCAGTGGAAGTAGCACGGAGGAAAGCCCGGAGCCACAACCATCCACATCCCGGAGGAAATATAAGGCCACCATCATGGCTTTTGAAGAGATGGTGGAGATGGTGTCCATATTGAGAAGGGAGGACTACGATGGGAAAAAAGGACCGTACACACGACCGAATATGCGTAAGGACAAAATAATGTCCTCAATTGTCACCACTCTAGAAGCAAAATTTGGCACTAAACGGTCGAAAGAACAATTGAGGAAGCGGTGGTCTGACATCAAAAGTCGGGAGCCAGAACAATATTGGCAAATAAAGAAGCTGATTAAAAAAAGTAAGTACTTGTTATGTTTTCCTATTGAGATACTTAACTTGCATGCTGATCCATAATTTTTGACTTTATACAGCATCGTTCGTAAAGACCGTTCTTTGTAAAATACATATGATACTTTAGAAAATGACGTTATTTTTTCGCCAAATACGATGGGACAGGGTTGAATATACATTTATGTCTTGATAATTTGTCCAATTCCCACAATTTGTTGATGTGCTGTAGATGTGTTTGAAAATATAATGCTTCTTAAAAAATGATTCAGTGTAATGTAAGGACAGGACACAGCAGCTGTTTACACGTCTGGACTCACGAGCACTATAGTGTACTATGTGACCATAAATACATTTTAGAGGGGTGTCTGCATCTGTGAAACTTGCCAGAAAATGTGCATTGTTTATAATTGTTGTTCAGAGGGAATGTTCATCCTGTCTTCTAAATTTTTGAAGACCAAAAAAGGCAATTGGCCACAACTCCTAACCAACGTTTCAGAGTATTTGAAAAAATCTGAAATATCACTGTGTTTTAACTATACCTTTTGTTCAATTATCATAGGGGAGAAAAGACTCAGACAACAGTCCAAGGATCCCAGGACCCCCCCAAGTCACCAGCCTGAGGCAGAAGATACCCCAAGCCCAAGACCACGCCCACCCGACGACCTGGAGGAAGGAGAGGTGGAGGAAGTGTGCGAGGTTTCAAGCCCACCAAGTGAGTGACTGACACCCCAGCTTAAGGTAATGTATTTTGGCGTGCATATTGTAACCCTTGTTTTTATCCACTCATTTTAGGTGAGTTTCTGGTTGTGGAAGGCCAAGCGGCAGAGCCATTCACCACAGACAGTGCCCAAAGACTGATTGGCCAGATAATGCTGTGGAATGGCCAAATAGATAAAATGTGTGACCAAATTCACAGCATGCAACTTCGCCTGGACTCCATGCAACAGGAAATGAAGAACATGATTGATGTTTTGGGCAGAATATAATAACGTTTTTCCTAAAAACATCAATCATGTTCTTCATTTCCTTGTGAAGTTTGTTTTCTCTAGAAAATGTTTTATAATTTTTTGGTGCTACCCAAATTTACATTATGATGCACACGGTGTGTCATCATGTGCTATCTTCCATCATGGGTTATCAATGTACTTGTTTTGTGTTTGCAACCCCTTAATCCTCCAAATTATTTTGTGGTGATAGGAACAAAAAGGGATTGCACACACAAAACACGTACATTGCTCACCCATGATGGGAGATAGCACATGTTGACTTGACCCTTTTGTAATGCTCAATTTTGAGCATATTCAAAATGAACGATTTCCAAGGGTGACATCACATGCACCATTCTTTAAATGTTGAACTTTGTAAGTTCTTTAATGTTTTGGTATGTTTTTTAATCGGTTCAATACAGGGCAAGTTCACCCCCTTCCTTCCCAGGCCAATTTTTAGTTTTCCGCGCTGTCGCATTTTAAACGTCAATTGCGCGGTCGTGCAACGCTGTACCCAAAAAAAATTGGCGTCCTTTTTTCCCCACAAATAGAGCTTTCTTTTGGTGGTATTTGATCGCCTCTGCGGTTTTTATTTTTTGCGCTATAAACAAAAGAAGAGCGACAATTTTGAAAAAAAACACAATATTTTTTACTTTTTGCTATAATAAATATGCCAATTTTTTTTAAAAAAAACAAATTTTTTCCTCAGTTTCGGCCGATACGTATTCTTCTACATATTTTTGGTGAAAAAAATCGCAATAAGCGTATATTGATTGGTTTGCGCAAAAGTTATAGCGTCTACAAAATACAGTATAGATTTATGGCATTTTTAAAAAATATTTTTTTTTTATTTTTTTAGCGGGCGATCGCAATTTTTTTTCGTGACTGCGACATTATGGCAGATACATCAGACACTTTTGACACATTTTTGGGACCATTCACATTTATACAGCGATCAATGCTATAAAATTGCACTGATTACTGTGTAAATGTGACAGGCAGTGAAGGGGTTAACCACTAGGGGGCGGGGAGGGGTTAATATGTTTCCTAGGGAATGATTCTAACTTTAGGGGGAGGGGACCGATCAGTGTTCCTCCGTTCTGGGAACACAGATCGCTCTCCTCTCACCTGACAGGCTGTGGATCTGTGTGTTTACACACAGATCCACGGTCCGGCCCGGTTAACGGGCAATCGCGGGTGCCCGGTGGACATCGCGGCCGCCGGGCACACGCATCGGGTCCCGAGCAACGCGGCCGGGAATCCCAGGACATCATATGACGTCCACCCAGGATGGGAGATCGCATCCCAGGACGTCATATGACTATGGCTGGGTAGGGAAGTGGTTAAAACACTGTTGTGAAAGTAAATATTTTTATCAAGGTCTATTTTTGCAAAAATATGCCTTTTAATAAAGTTAAAAAAATATATATTTTTACACCAAAAAAATATGTGCACACAGTAAAAAGTTTTTACTAATACAATGTGTGTGGCTGATTATTTCAGAAAGAAAATTTTATATTTTTTTGGGTGGTTACAGTGACAAAGGGCCTGATTAACTAAAGGTAAATGCACTTGCCACTACTACAAGTGCACTAGGAGACAGACAAAACTAAATGTAAACAAGAATAAAAACAAGATATTTTTGAACAATTTTTTAATTGTATTTTTTGGTAAAATTAAAGCTGTTGCTGAATAGCAATAGCCCCCCAACCATTCAAATACTTAACATAACGCTCACGCGCTTGACGTGCGGTTCGGGGGGCCAAGCCAATACGGCCAATTTGTAGGCCTGTCATTGTTGTATCTTGTTCCAGTCCGGCCTCAGGCCCAACAGAAGAGATATATGTAGCTGAATGTCTCCTTAAAAAGTTATGTAGGATGCAGCAAGCAAGTATGACGTAATTTAGTTTATAGTCCGCCAGATTGATTGCAGAAAGGAACAAACGGAACCGGCTGGCCAGTATCCCAAAGGCATTCTCCACAACTCTTCTTGCTCTGGCCAGCCGGTAATTAAATACCCTCCTCTCAGGGGTGAGTGTCCTTTGGGGGAACGGCCTCCTCAAGTGCTCACAGAGAGAAAACGCTTCATCAGCAGTTGGGAAGTCCATCAACATACTGGTCATCAGGTGGCAATCCCAGGCCACCAGTCTGGAGACGCTGGCACAGCTCAGTCTGTGCAAAGACTCCTCCATCAGACATCCAGCCCTTCTTCCCCACATCCACAAACAGAAAGTCCAAATGTGCCGAGACCACCGCCATCAAAACTACACTATGGAACCCCTTGTAGTTATAGAAATAAGACCCTGAATGCGGTGGTGGCACAATCCGGACATGCTTCCCGTCAATCGCCCCGACACAGTTGGGAAAGTCCCAACGGTCAGCGAACTGGGGGGCCACAGTCTGCCATTCCTGTGTACTGGAAGGAAACTGTGGAGTGAAAAAATAAAAAAACATTAAGATAAGGACTTTTAAACCTAACTTGTATATCAGATTACACAAAAACATTAGAGAACAACAGCAGTCAAACATTATTAATCTGTGTGTTTGTAATTTAAATTCTAAAAAACATAAGGCCCACTTATAAGATTAATCACCCCCTCTGATGGCCAATTAATCCATTTGAATGTGGGGGGAGGGGTTCTAATTAGGATAAAAAACACACCTGACTGTTTTAAACATTTGTGGGGTGGGGGAGGGGTTTTAATTAGGTTAACAAACACACCTGACTGTTTACAACATTTGTGGGGTGGGGGAGGGGTTCTAATTAGGGTCAAAAACACACCTGACTGTTTTAAACATTTGTGGGGTGGGGGAGGGGTTCTAATTAGGGTCAAAAACACATCTGACTGTTTTAAACATTTGTGGGGTGGGGGAGGGGTTCTAATTAGGTTAACAAACACACCTGACTGTTTTAAACATTTGTGGGGTGGGGGAGGGGTTCTAATTAGGGTTAAAAACACACCTGACTGTTTTAAACATTTGTGGGGTGGGGGAGGGGTTCTAATTAGGGTCAAAAACACACCTGACTGTTTTAAACATTTGTGGGATGGGGGAGGGGTTCTAATTAGGTTGACAAACAAACCTGACTGTTTTAAACATTTGTGGGGTGGGGGAGGGTCAAACAAGACAATGGAGCAGACAATATACATTGTTCAAGGGACTATAGGCTAGAGATATAAATGGACCCAGGATTGCATGGTGGAGAGGTTATTGAAGGTAAATATGCATGTAGGGAAATAAATGATTAATGTCCAAAAACAGGCATGCATGAAGATAAAGGGGACATTAACAGCATATTGAAAGCATGGCAATTAGGTAAGGATGACATTTATACAATACATTAAAAAACATTTAATACATATCATGTAATGTTAAAGGATAAAACTTACCTTCATATAGTCCTTCTGCAGGACCTGAATGATGGCAGAACAAGTCTCTGGGATTATGATCCCCAGAGCCTGGGGGGAGATGCCTGTCGAGAACTTCAAGTCCTGAAGACTTCTCCCTGTCACCAAGTAACGTAACGTGGCAACTAGCCTCTGCTCCGGACTGATGGCTTGCCTCATGCAGGTATCCTGCCTGCTGATATAGGGGGTCAGCATAGCCAGCAGACGCTCAAACACGGGGTCCGTCATCCAGAGATAATTCCTGAAATCCTCAGGATTATTCTCACGGATCTCACGGAGCAAAGGCATGTGCGAGAATTGGTCACGCTGGCTCAACCAATTCTTTATCCATGAACTCCTCCTCGCCCTGTTCATGAACTGGACTCGGGTCAAAGTATTAACCCCAACCCCAAGTCCCCACGCAGCACGAACTCCAGAACGAGTACAACCACGCGACATGGCTTCAAAACGGTCGGCTGGTCAAACAAACAAACTTATAAAAAACGCACTGAAGAACAGCAAGGCCTATGAAGAACGACCTGAAAATCAGGAACAAGCGGACCAGAACGGCCTGCAAGGCAGGTTACGAACTGACCAACACGCACTGAAAAGCAGATACAAACCTCACAAGCACAAACTGAACCGCAGAAAACTATCGAAATAAGCTGAAGTGTGAAAAGCGCGAATCGTCTCTAACCAAACTTCTACTAACACGAGATAAACACGAGATTAGCAGAAGGAGCCCAAAGGGTGCCGTAGTGGGGCTTGAACTTCCTTTTTATAGTCCCGTCGTATGTGCTATAAGTCACCGCGTTCAAAACCAGCAGACTTTTGCAATGATCGTGTGTGGCCAAGTCCGTCCCTTTTTAAGTCCGGCGCAAGGAGCCGACAAAGTCCGGCGAAACGTCCGCCAAGCAAAGTCTGCCGTAAAGTCCGCTCGTGTGTACGCGGCATCAGCCTATCCCTCTCCCTAACACATTCCTGCTACTCTCTAATGTCATTTCTCGGCCCCTTCTTCTATTATCCTACTCCATTGTTTGCTAGCGTCTGCTCTTTTAGCCTTCCCCCTGCCAATTCCATGCAACCTCCCCTTTGTGTCTATTATAAATCTATAAATTAAGTAGGTGCCTATGAAATAAAAATATCTCCTTTAATGATTGATTATCTTTATTATTGTACTCTTGTACTTATGTGTTGTGTTCCTTTGTGTCTTAGTGTTAAACAGTGTCGGCTCTACCGAGTCTGTATTACTAATTCCCTTTAATCTAAACTTCAAACACCAAAACTGAAAAATAAAAAAACCCCACAAGGGGTCTAGTGCAAAAAAAAAAAACCCCACAGGGGGTCTAGTGGGAAAAAAAACCCACAGGGGGTCTAGTGCAAAAAAAAGGGGAAAAGGCCCCACAGGGGGTCTAGTGCAAAAAAAAGTGCCATACTCCGTGTATATGTGTGTAGCTAAAACCCGCATGGATAGAGGAACGGGGGGGGGGGGCGTGTTGTATGGCCTTCCTTTTTTATATATTTTTTATATATTGGGTGTAATTTTCCTTGTGCTGTCTTGTGCAGTCCCCTTTACCCCCTTCCCCTTTACCCCCCCACTCCCCCCCCCTCTTCCCTCTAGTGCACCCCAGATCCTCTATGCAGCCTTCGTAACACCTTTCTTATCGTCAACGAAAAAAAAGTTGGATAAAAATTCAAACAACAAAAAACATTTCCATCTAGGCTTAAAAGTCTCATAAATCCAAATATTCAGTTCCAAACCCCTATTAGAGGAAAGCGAGAAGGGAGTGGCATATACTTATATACTTATATATTAATAAACCGAGGATCTATATATCCCCTTCCTCTTCCCTCCCAGGGAAGGTGTGGTGATCCTTATGCTATCTCGTGCAATCCCTCTAACCCCCCCACCCCCCTCCAGCATATCCCAGATCCTCTATACCTCCACCATATCACCTTTCTTGTCATCAATCAGTTAGAATAATAAAGTAATAAACATTCAAAACAAAAACATTTCCAGCCCGACTTATAATTCTCACAAGTCCCAGAGTTCGGTTCAATACATTTGCTGGAAAAAAGAAGAAATTGGCATATACTTATGTGTTTACTTATATGTAAGATAAAAAAAAAAAAACCCAAGGATCCGTATGACTCCCTCCCCCTCCGTCATCAAGGAGGGGGAGGGAGATCCCCCGATGGGCAGAAAAGGGAATGGTGAGAGAAATGGGACCACCCAGTACCCTCCCCCCACAAAAAAAAAAAAACCCACAAGGGTTCTAGTGAAAAAAAAGAAAAAAGAACCCACAGGGGGTCTAGTGCAAAATAAAAAATAAAAAAAGGGAAAAAGGCCTCAAAGGGGGTCTAGTGAAAAAAAAAAAAGGATCACACACAACGAAAAAAACCCCCCAAAAAAACAACCCAGCCCCCCTGGCCCCGTGTGTCCTAACCCTGTGCCCCCCCCCCTCGTTTCATTCTTCCAGCTTCTCCTCCGAATCTCCCCTCCGTTAGATTCACAGCTCTACTTTCCTGTTTATAATACTATGTTCTCTCTATTTTCTGGGCACTCTTGGGACCAACTGCAACCAGTCTGGAACCTCAAATGGATCAACTCCCAGAAAGGAAAATAGGTCTGATAAGTCTGCTCTGGAACGCAGCCAGAAAGATAGAGTGCCCTTTTTTATCAGCACTGAAATGATTACAGAGCTGCGTTCATTTGTATATTTTATATGTGCTCAGATCTCAGCTTTGAAGAATATGTTAACCCAACATTTCATATTCCTGATGTGTGTCTGCTGTACCATGTACTTGTATGAAAAAGTATCCTGTTATCTTTGTATTGTTTCCCTTATGCAAAATCCATGGTGTTCCTGCCGGTCCCTCTGCTTTCTATTAAAAACTGACCACACTAGGCATGTGAGCACAGCGTGTTCAGTATTCTAGCTATTCTGAGAACTTAGCCTGCTCTGCTCCAATGAATAGACTTGTACTGACTCCCCTCTCTTGCACAACCATTTACTGGAAAGACCAGTGTGTTGCTGTTTCTCATCCCTTAACTCTCTGAGCACCTTATGCAGCTGAAAACAGAGGGTATATGATCACTATTTTAAACTGTATAGATTTTTTTACAAGGAGAGGGTTCACATATATTTTAACACAAGTCTTTACAGTTTATACAAAGGGGGAGGTCCTGGGTTCAGATCTGTCAAACTTCACTCATTAGTCATGCTACCATGGGAAAAGAAAATAGAACTTAAAGCAGTATTAAACCCAAAAGCAAACATTTTTTATATTGCAGCTTACCATTTCTTAGATGTGATGGCACCATTAATTTTCTTTTGTATGCTTTCTTTTCACCCAATGATCCAGCCAGTAAGTCTGTTGTTTTTCAAAAGAACACGTTTTCTTCCAAATGTATCAAGTTAGAGTGATGAGACAAACCATTTAACACTGGTATGGGTGACAAATACACGATCCCTCCATTGTTTGGGTAACTTCCTGCTGTTCTGATTATTTGCCTAAATTAAAGTGGATGTAAACCCTCACATATACCCAGTGAAGTGAACAGCCCCAGGTAGGGTTGCCACATTTTCGTAAAGCCAAACCCAAACAATTTAGCAGCACACAGCAATTTTTTTTTATTTAATTTTTTTATAGTATGGTAAATTCATTACCTCTGTACAAAGCACTGCACAGCAATTTTTTTATGTAGTATACAGTATACATATATTTCTGTGATTAAATAACATTTGTAATCATATGGAGTTAATCACAAGAGTGCTCCTTTACATCAGAGTCAACAGAGTTCCCCTTTAGCTCTGAATCCGCAGAGTTCTCCTTTACATCTGAATGCACAGGGTTTGCTCCCCTTTACATCTCATTTTGCAGTTTCCACTTACATCTGAATCTGCAGGAGAGGAGTGTGGAGGGTATGACAGTGGGCAGTATGTACAGGAGTGCAAGGGTATGATAGGGGGCAGTATGTACAGAAGAGGAGTGCAGAGGGTATGACGGGGGCAGTATGTACAGGAGAGGAGTGCAGAGGGTATGATGAGGGCAGTATGTACAGGAGAGAAGTGTGGAGAGTATGACAGTGGGCAGTATGTACAGGAGTGCGAGGGTATGATATGGGGCAGTATGTACAGAAGAGGAGTGCAGAGGGTATGACAGGGGCAGTATGTACAGGAGAGGAGTGTGGAGGGTTTGATGGGGGCAGTATGTACAGGAGAGGAGTGTGGAGGGTTTGATGTAGGCAGTATGTACAGGAGAGGAGTGTGGAGGGTATGACAGGGTCAGTATGTACAGAAGAGGAGTGTGGATGGTATGACAGGGGCAGTATATACAGGAGTGGAGTGTGGAGGGTATGACAGGGGCAGTATGTACAGGAGTGGAGTGTGGAGGGTATGACAGGGGCAGTATGTACAGGAGAGGAGTGTGGAGAGTATGACAGTGGGCAGTATATACAGGAGTATGAGGGTATCATATGGGGCAGTATGTACAGAAGAGGAATGCAGGGGGTATGGCAGGGGCAGTATGTACAGAAGAGGAGTGCAGAGGGTATGACAGGGGCAGTATGAACAGGAGAGGAGTGTGGAGGGTTTGATGGGGGCAGTATGTACAGGAGAGGAGTGTGGAGGGTTTGATGTAGGCAGTATGTACAGGAGAGGAGTGTGGAGGGTATGACAGGGTCAGTATGTACAGAAGAGGAGTGTGGATGGCATGACAGGGGCAGTATATACAGGAGTGGAGTGTGGAGGGTATGACAGGGGCAGTATGTACAGGAGTGGAGTGTGGAGGGTATGACAGGGGCAGTATGTACAGGAGAGGAGTGTGGAGAGTATGACAGTGGGCAGTATATACAGCAGTATGAGGGTATCATATGGGGCAGTATGTACAGAAGAGGAATGCAGGGGGTATGGCAGGGGCAGTATGTACAGGAGAGGAGTGCGGAGGGTATGATGGGGGCAGTATGTACAGGAGAGAAGTGTGGAGAGTAAGACAGTGGGCAATATGTACAGGAGTGCGAGGGTATGATATGGGGCAGTATGTACAGAAGAGGAGTGCAGAGGGTATGACAGGGGCAGTATGTACAGGAGAGGAGTGTGGAGGGTTTGATGGGAGCAGTATGTACAGGAGAGGAGTGTGGAGAGTATGACAGTGGGCAGTATATACAGGAGTATGAGGGTATCATATGGGGCAGTATGTACAGAAGAGGAATGCAGGGGGTATGGCAGGGGCAGTATGTACAGAAGAGGAGTGCAGAGGGTATGACAGGGGCAGTATGAACAGGAGAGGAGTGTGGAGGGTTTGATGGGGGCAGTATGTACAGGAGAGGAGTGTGGAGGGTTTGATGTAGGCAGTATGTACAGGAGAGGAGTGTGGAGGGTATGACAGGGTCAGTATGTACAGAAGAGGAGTGTGGATGGCATGACAGGGGCAGTATATACAGGAGTGGAGTGTGGAGGGTATGACAGGGGTAGTATGTACAGGAGAGGAGTGTGGAGGGTATGACAGTGAGCGGTATGTACAGGAGAGGAGTGTGGAGAATATGACAGTGAGCGGTATGTACAGGAGAGAAGTGTGAAGGGTATGATGGGGCAGTATGTACAGGAGAGGAGTGTGGAGGGTATGATGGGGGCAGTATGTACAGGAGAGGAGTGTGGAGGGTATGACAGGGGCAGTATGTACAGGAGAGGAGTGTGGAGGGTATGACAGTGAGCGGTATGTACAGGAGAGGAGTGTGGAGAATATGACAGCGAGTGGTATGTACAGGAGAGGAGTGTGAAGGGTATGATGGGGCAGTATGTACAGGAGAGGAGTGTGGAGGGTATGATGGGAGCAGTATGTACAGGAGAGGCGTGTGGAGGATATGACAGTGAGCGGAATGTACAGGAGAGGAGTGTGGATGGTATGATGGGGGCAGTATGTACAGGAGAGGAGTGTGAATGGTATGACAGGGGCAGTATCCAAACAAGAAAACTCGCTGCTCCAGGTGAGATTGAATGCCTGAAAATCTGGACAGGTGCCCGCATCCGCATGCAGTCAATAATAGAAGAAACAATAATATTCAGAACATCCAAAGTATTGACAAAAGACAGGAAGCTGGTAGATGCATTTTACACACTCCAAGTGCACTTAATCATTACACAGAAAGGGCAGCCTAAATCTCGTTATGAAGCCCCACCTAATTGTGTGGCAGGTAACACTAATCATTGATTCACATACTTCCTGTTTTATTTGATACACATAGAAACTAAAATAAAAGGAAACCTACAGCATCCTATAGCAAAACACACATACATTTGCATGTATCGCATATAGATTTGGGTAAAATAGATTAATCGTGTGTAGTAGAAAAATAAATATATACATATATTGATAAATAGAAATGTTACACTCAAGAACACACACCATAAGATCATTGTAATCACCATATTTGATTAAAACAGGTCTGTGTATCACATTATCCACCATCCCTTGACAGGTGTATGCACGTGCGTACCACACACACAAATTATATATATATGTGCATATGCACACATCTGTAGAATATCTCTCTCCATCATAAAAACATTTACCAACATATATTAACATATATAATACATAACCCTGGGGAGATAATTCAAAGCAAAGGATCAAACAGATCCTTCATAATCCCCAAAGGAGAAACGGATTAAAAAAGGGGGGGGGGATAGAGGGCAGAGTAAAGACAAAGAGACAAAAAAGACAAAAAGACAGAGCAACAAGGGATATGGGGCTATATTTAAATTGCCAATGCATAGATATCAATCTATATATGATCAGTAAAAACTGACACATATCAAAACCATATTTCCTTAAGCTTATAAGGTACCAAAAATGGTAAGACACATCGAAAAGCATGAGCGGAGGGAGAAACAAGGGCAGTAAATATAAGGCCAAACTCTCAACCGTCCCCCATTGACTCAATGCATACCTATAGTGGGGACGAAAAGTATTCAGACCCGTTAAATTTTTCACTCTTTGTTATATTTGCTAAAACCCTTTAAGTTCATTTTTTTTCCTCATTAATGTACACACAGCACCCCATATTGACAGAAAAACACAGAATTGTTGACAAAAAGAAAAACTGAAATATCACATGGTCCTAAGTATTCAGACCCTTTGCTCAGTGTTTAGTAGAAGCACCCTTTTGATCTAATATAGCCATGAGTCTTTTTGGGAAAGATGCAACAAGTTCTTCACACCTGGATTTGGGGATCCTCTGCAATTCCTCCTTGCAGATCCTCTCCAGTTCTGTCAGGTTGGATGGTAAACGTTGGTGGACAGCCATTTTTAGGTCTCTCCAGAGATGCTCAATTGGGTTTAAGTCAGGGCTCTGGCTGGGCCATTCAAGAACAGTCACGGGGTTGTTGAAGACACTCCTTCGTTATTTTAGCTGTGTGCTTAGGGTCATTGTCTTGTTGGAAGGTAAACCTTTGGCCCAGTCTAAGTTCCTGAGCACTCTGGAGAAGGTTTTCGTCCAGGATACCCCAGTACTTGACAGCATTCATCTTTCCCTCGATTGCAACCAGTTGTCCTGTCCCTGCAGCTGAAAAATGCCCCCACAGCATGATGTTGCCACCACCATGCTTCACTGTTGGGACTGTATTGGACAGGTTATGAGCAGTGACTGGTTTTCTCCACACATACTGCTTAGAATTAAGGCCAGAAAGTTCTATCTTGGTCTCATCAGACCAGAGAATCTTATTTCTCACCATCTTGGAGTCCTTCAGGTGTTTTTTTAGCAAACTCCATGCGGGCTTTCATGTGTCTTGCACTGAGGAGAGGCTTCCGTCGGGCCACTCTGCCATAAAGCCCCGACTGGTGGAGGGCTGCAGTGATGGTTGACTTTCTACAACTTTCTCCCATCTCCCGACTGCGTCTCTGGAGCTCAGCCACAGTGATCTTTGGGTTCTTCTTTACCTCTCTCACCAAGGCTCTTCTCCCCCGATAGCTCAGTTTGGCCGGACGGACAGCTCTAGGAAGGGTTCTGGTCGTCCCAAACGTCTTCCATTTAAGGATTATGGAGGCCACTGTGCTCTTAGGAACCTTAAGTGCAGCAGAAATTATTTTTGTAACTATGGCCAGAACTGTGCCTTGCCACAATTCTGTCTCTGAGCTCTTCAGGCAGTTCCTTTGACCTCATGATTCTCATTTGCTCTGACATGCACTGTGAGCTGTAAGGTCTTATATAGACAGGTGTGTGGCTTTCCTAATCAAGTCCAATCAGTATAATCAAACACAGCTGAACTCAAATGAAGGCGTAAAACCATCTCAAGGATGATCAGAAGAAATGGACAGCACCTGAGTTAAATATATGAGTGTCACAGTAAAGGGTCTGAATACTTATGACCATGTGATATTTCAGTTTTTCTTTTTTAATAAATCTGCAAAAATGTGAACAATTCTGTGTTTTTCTGTCAACATGGGGTGCTGTGTGTACGTTTATGAGGAAAAAAATGAACTTAAATGATTTTAGCAAATGGCTGCAATATAACAAAGAGTGAAAAATTTAAGGGGGTCTGAATACTTTCCGTCCCCACTGTATGTCTTAGCCTAAAGAGTATACAAATGTATACTCCTATATGTATGCAGCACATGTCATATATGGACCCCGATATTACTATACAGATTAATGTGCCAATACTAGACAGGTGAGTAAATATGGTTAAAGACAACAATAAGGGCGAAGTCCAAAAATCCACATTGATATCAATACTGATATTAATATGGGGTCAGCACAGAGTAAAGATGAAGAACGAAGAAACAACAAAAAGATAAAGAGTAAATAAATCATTATGTGATTCTTTTGGATGATTGTTTCTTTGTCGGAGAGAGTGTGTTCATAGCTTTTAATCATAATAATGGGTCACAACCCACTCAAAATTTAACCCATGTGGAATCTGGAGCTGGAATATCCAGAACACCTCTCTACGACAAACAGTCGAAATACATCAAACAGTCGAAATACATTACCCCCCCCCCCCCCCCCGGCTGGAACCCTGGAACCCTGACCTTCTCGATGACTTGTATATGCATGGCTGTAGTATTGCCATTGTGGCATATATTGAAGGGTTTAGCCACATTAGATGATAGATTTTTTGTTACACTATACAGGTGCTCATAAAAGCGTCACAAAGACGTCTAGTTGTTCTACCAACATACTGAATGTGGCATATATCGCAAGTTAGTAAATAGACAACATAGCTAGTTACAATTATAAAAAAAATTATATTTTATATTTCTTATGTGTCACTGACAAACAAAACTGATCGCCACCAGTAATGTGGCCACAACGAGGACAACCCATTATGCTGTACCTAAAGTTTCCCTTAAAATGTAGCCATGTAGCCGACTTAGTAGTCTTCTTGTTTAAAAAACATGGGGACAAGTTATGACTCAGAGTGGGGGCTCTGCGGGACACTATGTTTATCCCCCCCCGTAGAATATTAGCACAAGCTTTATGTGCATATAGAACAGGAAGATGTTTAATGATTATATCCTTAATTTCTTTAAATTCATTAAAATACAGAGTAGATAGAGCCATTCTATCTGGATGACAATCCCTACCCTGCGTCTTTCTCCTGATAAGATCTCCCCGGTTCTTGTTTCTGGCAATGGTCAAAATCTCAGATATAACTTGATGGATACCTAAAGGGGTTCTCCCCTCCAAAGATGTGGGATGGCTCCCACCAATGTAGAGTTTGGCTAATGAGAGTGAAAATTTAGCCCCCATCGCAGCCCAGCACCTCTGGAGGTAGAACACCCCATCAAAAGAGAAATAGTTATGGGACATTATGGTATTCCAAGGCTTCCACAATGAATTCTCTCTGTTCGAATGATAGATCTGTAAATGTCTCTAAGAAAGACACGGATATACAAGCGAGGTCATAAGGAATTGACGAATATAAACTCGCCACGTCACATGTGACCCACGAGTACAAATTTTTCCATTGAAAATCCTCCATGACCTCAAGAAGATGATTTGTGTCTTTTAGATATCCAGGGAGTTGCTGAACTAAAGGCTGTAATTGCCTATCCAGCCACTGCCCTAGTTTCTCATTTAGGGAATTGATACCTGATATAATCGGTCATCCTAGCAGGGGATCTAGTCCCTTATGGGTTTTAGGGAGATGGTAAAATGTGGGAGAACCCCTTTAGGTATCCATCAAGTTATATCTGAGATTTTGACCATTGCCAGAAACAAGAACCGGGGAGATCTTATCAGGAGAAAGACGCGGGGTAGGGATTGTCATCCAGATAGAATGACTTTATCTACTCCGTATAGTAATGAATTTAAAGAAATTAAGGCTATAATCATTAAACATCTTCTTGTTTTATATGCGGATAAAGCTTGTGCTAATATTCTACGGGGGGAATTAACATAGTGTCCCGCAGAGCCCCCAATCTGAGTCGTACCTTGTCCCCTAGTTTTTTAAACAAGAAGACTACTAAGTCGGCTACATGGCTGCATTTTAAGGGAAACTTTAGGTGCGGCATAACGGGTTGTCCTGGTTGTGGCCACATTACTGGTGGTGATCAGTTTTGTTTGTCAATGACACATAAGAAATATAAAATATCACATTTTTATAATTGTAACACTAGCTATGTTGTCTAGTTACTAACTTGCGATATATGCCACATTCAGTATGTTGGTAGAACAACTAGACGTCTTCATGATCGCTTTTATGATCACCTGTATAGTGTAACAAAAAATCTATCAACTAATGTGGCCAAACACTTCAATATGGCCTGCTGGACGAGGGATCAGTAGAGAAATGGTACAATTTTTTTAACAGTAAGGGGAGAGAGGTTATTCAGTTAGGTATAACAATGAATACGTGCACATAGTTCTATAAAATATACATAAAGTCTATGGTACCTGAACTTGAAAAATCAACAGTCCCCATATTGAAGGCTATATGCAAGTTATTGGCCATAAAAAGGGTATGGGGCTTGGGTTCTGCCCTGAGGGTAGGGATGGGCCCGATGTTCGTGTCAAAAGTACGTTCATTTTGAACATCCAGTGTTCGCCCATTCGCCAAATAGCGAACATTATGGGGCATTCACAGCAAATTAGAACGCACTGCAAGATCTGAACATTGGCCAAAGCATGCACCTGACCTGCATGCTTTGGCCAATCACAGCGCAGGGTGCCTTTAGGCAATGATGGCTCAGGGGGCTAAGTCCACGCCCCACACTATATAAGGCTGCTTACACGGCGGACGTATATAGTGTAATAATTATGAGAACATTAGCTAGAGGCAAGTTAGTTAGTGGCGTGCAAGCAGTTTAATATATATATATATATATATATATATATATAAATATATATATGTCAGGATTGCTGCATAGGAAATTTATTTCCATAAAAAAACCACAAAGATTACAAAGACATCGAGCTAACACCAGATGCAGCTGGCTGGGACGTTTCGGGCTTTCACAGATAACGCCCTTTCTCACAATCGTATGTCTGCAACTAAATTAAATGGGTGTGAATGCGCTATTCCTATCTTTACACCACTTGTGATAATATGTGATCAAAACATTAATAGATCAATAACTGTATCATGTAAAAATACAATTAACCATCTCCTGCGTGCAAATAGCATACATAAAAAACACAATTCAAATAAATATATATAAACCAATATCCTTCTCTTGTGTGTGAGTTACACAGAAAACCTGAAAAAACAGTTGGAGACCATGTGCCCCTCCTCTGCATATACACAATATTAGAGTCCCATAAATTCCATAAACCATAAAGCCAAAAAACTTAAAAAATCCAAAAAATCCAAAAAAAGGAAGAGAAATCCTCTTGCAAATGCTGTGACTGTATTGTGCTCTTGTATCTCTTCTTAATTATAAGTGACTTTGTGACCCACCACCACCTTGCAGATTGACCACTCACCAGATACTGTAAATTGATGTGCCTTTGGTTCATTCATGGGATAACCACTCCACCTTAAAAGCCGCTCCACCTTAAATGCGCTCCACCTTATTACCACTTTTCATCAGCTATGCTATGGTTTTTCCTCATGTAGGATACATAAATAGGCGATCATAGCGTAATATGTTTAAAACATTTATTGAGTAAAAAATAAATCCAGATATCACACTCACATTTAAAAGTGCCTTTAGGCCGGCACTGAGCAAATCCAGCAGATAAGGACAAGTGTTTTAAGCGGGTCCGTGGTCCGTGTATGGCCTCCACGTTTGGCTTGCGCCTCACCCCTCGTTCTCGTGTGTGTTTCCGCCCACTCCGAGAGATTACCCAGCAGCCTCTACGCGTTTCGCATCATCATATGTGTCATCAGGAAGCTGCCGTTTGATTGGTGCGTGCTGTATTTATACCCTGTGTAACCGGAAGTACGTATGTCGCCATCTTAACTAAGGGATACTATTCCCAATTTGTGTATTTTTAAAGCCGGAAGTGCGTGTCCCGCCATCTTAGCTAAGGGATGTGTTGCCCAATTCTTATTCTTTTAATTGCCTTCCTTATATCATCATCTACCCCACTTGTTTAACTTAATTTACTTATTCTGTTGCAATGAACGATGTTGTTTACGAAGGTGTAGCCCATCTTTATCTGCTGAAGAGACTCTCACAATGTTTTAAAATTTAACAGACTATAATGCTCCGCAGATTACAACTGACCTGCAGGCATTATGGGGTGGCAAAAAAAACCCTATTTATTCCCCAGTTAAAAAAATACAAATGTGTTATTTCTTGCACCTTATACAATCAGTTTACTGTTCATTTAAATAAAGGGTGGTTCTAATAATGACAATGTTTATCAAAATACCAAAATGAAAAATAAAAAATAAAATAAAACAATGAAAAATGTAAGGAGAAAAATAAATAAAATAAAATAAAATAAATAAATAGTAAAAAATTAATTTTAAATAAAATAGTAAAAAAAATAGAAAAAAATAGAAAAAAATAGAAAAAAATAGAAAAAATAGAAATAATAAAAATAAAAAAATATTAAAATAAAAAGATATCAAAAATAAAATATAAAAAATAATGAAAATATGAATAAAAGTATATAAAAGGAATATACGAAAAAAAATTGGAAAAAAATGTGAAAAAAATGTGAAAAAAAATAAGTGAAAAAAATAGAAAAAAATGAAAAAAAATGAAAAAAATATAAAATAGTGATGAAAAAATAATAAAAAATAAAATAATAAAAAATAAATAATGATAAAAGAAGGTAAATGTTAATAGTCTTCCAAAAAACAATTGATGTCTAGCTCCACATTCAACCCCAGTGGCCTCATCGTGTCCATTTTGAATATCCAATGTGTTTCATTCTTTGACACCTCTCTTTTCATATTTGTGTTTCTCCAGTTTCTTTCTATCTTATCTATTCCATAGAACTTCAGGTGTTGGGGGTTTCTTCCATGTACATCTCTAAAGTGTTTAGATACACTATGGTGCTTGAATCCTTTTTTGATGTTTCTGACATGTTCACCTATTCTTACTGACAGGGCTCTGGTCGTTCTGCCTACGTACTGTAGCCCACAACTGCACTCCAGTACATAGGTAACGTGTGTGCTACAGCATGTTATCAACTTCTCAATTTTGAATTTTTTCTCATTGGTGTTTGATGTAAAGCTGGTTATCTTTCTGTCCTGTTTGTTAGTGGATCTACAAGCTTTGCATTTTCCACATCTAAAGAAACCCTTTTGACTGAAAAAAGTTGACATAGTGTTAGGGGGGTCGGGTACGTTCTTTACTATTTTGTCACAGATTCTTCTTGCTCTCCTGTATATAAATGTTGTTTTTTTTGGGAGTACTTTATTCAGTTGAGGATCATTACTGATTATAGACCATTTTTTTTCTATGATTTTCTCCAGTGTCTTATACTGTTTATTGAATCGCGTAATGAATGGTAATTTGTTACTCTGGCCATAATTATTCCTTCAGCCAATAGCAGGAGAGGGTAAGGCGTTCCTTAAAGATAGTAAAGATGTAATTAATAATTTGAGAAACATACAGGTAGACGATTCCACATTACTGGCAACACTGGATGTGGAGTCGTTGTACACCAATATAAAACAAACAGATGCCCTAGCAGCAGTAGCATGGGGAATGAAAAACCTATCGGACTTAAAATTGAAACAAAGAAGGTTCATCCTGGAGGGACTAAGTAAATGGGAGGAAGAGGAAATCTTTGGGAGGTGCTGGCCACACTTGCTGCTATACAAACGCTACATAGACGATATTTTAATAGTATGGAAGGGAAGCCAAGAACATTTGGAGCAATTCATACGGCATATTGGCTACAATAAATATGACATAAAATTTACAGCTACTTATAATTTACAGAAAATTAATTTTTTGGACTTGGAGATATTCAAAAACCAGAACCAACTTGGGACTAGAACACATTTCAAAGAAACGGACAGGAATGGGTACTTACCAATGGGGAGTTGTCACCACCCCCATTGGAAAAAGGCCATCCCCAAAAGTCAGTTCATCAGGATAAGACGAAACTGTGACTTGATGAAGAATTATTTCCAACAGACTGACATCCTGATAGAAAGGTTTATAGATAAGGGTTATAAAAGGAATGTAGTGGAGGAGACACGTCTGAATGTAGCTAATGTAGATAGAGAACTGATTTTAAAAAATAAAAATAAAAATTATGGCCAGAGTAACAAATTACCATTCATTACGCGATTCAATAAACAGTATAAGACACTGGAGAAAATCATAGAAAAAAATTGGTCTATAATCAGTAATGATCCTCAACTGAATAAAGTACTCCCAAAAAAAACAACATTTATATACAGGAGAGCAAGAAGAATCCGTGACAAAATAGTAAAGAACGTACCCGACCCCCCTAACACTATGTCAACTTTTTTCAGTCAAAAGGGTTTCTTTAGATGTGGAAAATGCAAAGCTTGTAGATCCACTAACAAACAGGACAGAAAGATAACCAGCTTTACATCAAACACCAATGAGAAAAAATTCAAAATTGAGAAGTTGATAACATGCTGTAGCACACACGTTACCTATGTACTGGAGTGCAGTTGTGGGCTACAGTACGTAGGCAGAACGACCAGAGCCCTGTCAGTAAGAATAGGTGAACATGTCAGAAACATCAAAAAAGGATTCAAGCACCATAGTGTATCTAAACACTTTAGAGATGTACATGGAAGAAACCACCAACACCTGAAGTTCTATGGAATAGATAAGATAGAAAGAAACTGGAGAAATACAAATATGAAAAGAGAGGTGTCAAAGAATGAAACACATTGGATATTCAAAATGGACACGATGAGGCCACTGGGGTTGAATGTGGAGCTAGACATCAATTGTTTTTTGGAAGACTATTAACATTTACCTTCTTTTATTATTATTTATTTTTTATTATTTATTTTTTTTATTATTATTTTTTCATCACTATTTTATATTTTTTTTCATTTTTTTCATTTTTTTCTATTTTTTTCACTTATTTTTTTCACATTTTTTTCACATTTTTTTCCAAATTTTTTTCGTATATTCCTTTTATATACTTTTATTCATATTTTCATTATTTTTTATTTTTTATTTTTTATATCTTTTTATTTTAATATTTTTTTATTTTTATTATTTCTATTTTTTCTATTTTTTCTATTTTTTTCTATTTTTTTCTATTTTTTTACTATTTTATTTAAAATTAATTTTTTACTATTTATTTATTTTATTTTATTTTATTTATTTTTCTCCCTACATTTTTCATTGTTTTATTTTATTTTTTATTTTTCATTTTGGTATTTTGATAAACATTGTCATTATTAGAACCACCCTTTATTTAAATGAATAGTAAACTGATTGTATAAGGTGCAAGAAATAACACATTTGTATTTTTTTAACTGGGGAATAAATAGGGTTTTTTTTGCCACCCCATAATGCCTGCAGGTCAGTTGTAATCTGCGGAGCATTATAGTCTGTTAAATTTTAAAACATTGTGAGAGTCTCTTCAGCAGATAAAGATGGGCTACACCTTCGTAAACAACATCGTTCATTGCAACAGAATAAGTAAATTAAGTTAAACAAGTGGGGTAGATGATGATATAAGGAAGGCAATTATAAGAATAAGAATTGGGCAACACATCCCTTAGCTAAGATGGCGGGACACGCACTTCCGGCTTTAAAAATACACGAATTGGGAATAGTATCCCTTAGTTAAGATGGCGACATACGTACTTCCGGTTACACGGGGTACAAATACAGCATGCACCAATCAAACGGCAGCTTCCTGATGACGCATTGATGATGCGAAACGCGTAGAGGCTGCTGGGTAATCTCTCGGAGCGGGCGGAAACACACAGGAGAACGAGGGGTGAGGCGCAAGCCAAACGTGGAGGCCATACACGGACCACGGACCCGCTTAAAACACTTGTCCTTATCTGCTGGATTTGCTCAGTGCCGGCCTAAAGGCACTTTTAAATGTGAGTGTGATATCTGGATTTATTTTTTACTCAATAAATGTTTTAAACATATTACGCTATGATCGCCTATTTATGTATCCTACATGAGGAAAAACCATAGCATAGCTGATGAAAAGTGGTAATAAGGTGGAGCGCATTTAAGGTGGAGCGGCTTTTAAGGTGGAGTGGTTATCCCATGAATGAACCAAAGGCACATCAATTTACAGTATCTGGTGAGTGGCCAATCTGCAAGGTGCTGGTGGGTCACAAAGTCACTTATAATTAAGAAGAGATACAAGAGCACAATACAGTCACAGCATTTGCAAGAGGATTTCTCTTCCTTTTTTTGGATTTTTTGGATTTTTTATATTTTTTGGCTTTATGGTTTATGGAATTTATGGGACTCTAATATTGTGTATATGCACAGAAGGGGCACATGGTCTCCAACTGTTTTTTCAGGTTTTCTGTGTAACTCACACACAAGAGAAGGATATTGGTTTATATATATTTATTTGAATTGTGTTTTTTATGTATGCTATTTGCACGCAGGAGATGGTTAATTGTATTAGTACATGATACAGTTATTGATCTATTAATGTTTTGATCACATATTATCACAAGTGGTGTAAAGATAGGAATAGCGCATTCACACCCATTTAATTCACTTATTCTTTATCCTTTAAGGAAAAGGTTTTTTTGAATGCAGCAATTCTGACAAACACATTGATTTTTTTGCGCCGGTGACACATATTTATGCAGTATGTCTGCAACTGGTTACATACATCACATGTTTATATATACACACATAAGTTTGTTAATTGTACTTAATTAAGCTGGAATTAATTAACCCACATTTGGTAACAGGTTTTTTAACTAGTCATCTCTCTTCTTTTTACGTGGTTGGAACAATCAATTGTCAACAGGTGCTATTGTTCCTTTCCCAAAAAAAAGGGGGGGGGGAGAAGGGAAAAATAATAAACAACAACATAAAAAAATATTATTAAATCAAAAACCAGAAGAAACCGACAAAAAAGAAAAAAAAAGAAAAAAATTAAAAAATAACACCCAAATTTTCTCATAAAGAAGATATTTTTCCTAGGGGAAATTCTCCTTATGACTTCTTTAAAAACAGGAAGATGTAACAAAGGATTCGGAATATGATCTCTTCATAGTGACATCTAAACAAATAAATACAGATCAAAATCGGTGTTTAACCCTTTAGGCTGTATCGTATTTAAACGATTAATCCAATAAACTTCACGTTTTTTCAGAATAAATTCCCTATCACCTCCTCGTCTATTCATAGGTACACCATCAATGACCATATATCTTAACTGAGATACTGTGTGTTTCTGTTCTGTGAAATGTCTGGACAATGGGAGCTTATCCAATTTGTCACAAATCGAATATTTATGTCTTGTGATTCTATCTTTTACCTTCTGGGTTGTTTCTCCCACATAAAGTAAACCGCATGGGCATTTGATGATATATATGACATAAGAAGACTGACATGTAAAGTAATCTTTAATGTCAATGTTATAGCCTCTATGTGGGTGGCAAAAGCTTTTCCTTTTTATTATACTAGTACATTGGGTGCATGATAGACAAGGATAGGATCCATAGTTTGGGGGTCCTAGGAATGTAGTGCGAGGAGTAGGTGTACTATATTGGTCCGATCTGACCAATCTATCACGCAACGTTCTACCTCTCCGATATGATGGTAGGGGGGGTGGTAAAACTCAGGAATGGTCGGGTAATTTTTATTCAATATTGACCAATGCTTTCTAATTATATTATTGATCTTATTAGAAAATGGGTGCAATTGTGAGATGAAAGGCAGTCTGCGGGTTACATTTTTTTTCTCTATTTTGATCCAAATTAATACGTTCTTGCTGAACTATGTCACCTGGATATCCTCTTTGATGTAATCTGTCTTCCATCTCACTCAATCGCCTCTCTCTTATATCCTTCTGATTTACGATCCTAGAAATACGTTTCAATTGGCTTCTTGTTATGGATTTAAATACCCCCGGGGGGTGAAAACTGGAATAATGTAATAACTGATTTCGGTCTGTGGGCTTTCTATACAGGTCAACCATTATATGGTTGTCCTGTATACTCAGCAGAGTATCTAGAAAAGATACCGTTGTGTCTTTGGAAAACATATTAAATTTTAAACCAGGAACCAGGTTATTTAAATAGAAATCAAAAAGATACAATGACTCTTGGTCGCCCGCCCATATGGCAATCACATCATCTATAAATCTGAACCATACGATGCAATTATCCGTATATAGGTTACAGTGATAAATGAATGCTTCTTCTAACATATTCATAAATGCATTGGCATAGGGGGGGCGACATTCGAGCCCATCGCTGTGCCCGTACGTTGCAAGTAATATACATCCTTAAAAAGGAAATAATTATCTTCCAGTACTATAGTAAGCAGCTTCAAGAGAAATGTAATTTGTCTGTCATCATATATTTTAGATGAATGTAATAATCGCTTGCAAGCTTCCAGTCCTAGGATGTGTGGGATGGCAGTATATAGATTGGCTACATCCCATGTTACCAATCTAGCACCCGATGGAAGGGTTAAATCCTGTATTTTGGACAAGAAATCTTGAGTGTCCTGAATATAGGATTTAGTGTTCTCTATCAGAGGAGTAAGATGTTTGTCTAAATATTTGGCAATAGACATGGTAGCTGAATTAATACTAGAAACGATTGGACGACCCGGAGGGTTGTTTGGGTCTTTGTGCACTTTAGGTAGCACATAAAAGATCTGTGTAATGGGATGTACTGGTATTAAGTAGGTTTCTGTACTCGTATATATTATTCCTGCCTGTAGGCCCTTCTTTACAACTTTTTTGATTTTGGTTAAAACCCGTGTAGTAGGATTACTATCCAAACGTGTATAAACATTATAATCAGCTAGCTGTCTTTTTATTTCCCCTTCATACTTTGTAGTGCCCATAACCACTATAGAGTCACCCTTATCCGCTGGCTTTACTGTGATTTCTTTTCTATTAGATAATAGGGTTAGGGCATTATGTTCCTCACGACTCAGATTGTTCTGTCTATGGTCAATTCTAGACCGATCTTCTAAAAATTGCCTTATATCCGTCTCAACTTTTTTAATGAACACTTCTGCTGCTGGACTATTGGTGGGGGGTACAAATGTGCTCTCATTTTTCAGCCCCATATTAGAAATAGACATTTTCAATGGATTTGAACTGTGTATTGACGGTTTAGACAAATAAAAAGCCTTTAAACATATGTTCCTATAAAATCTATACAAATCTTGTTTCAATCTAAATACATCCATTTTTTCTTTTGGGCAAAAATTAAGCCCCTTATTTAAAACCTTCATTTCTATTTCACTAAGAGGAAAAGAAGAAATGTTATGTACCACATTCAAGTCCTCTGTCTGTTTCGCATCCTGTTGGCAGATCTTGTTGTCACTCCGTCGGCGCTTCTTGCCTCCTCTCCGCTTGCTCTTGTATTTAGGGGTCCCCGGTTTAAAAAAGACCCAGTTGTATTTGTGGAGGAACCTGTGGATGCCATTGAGGAGCTGGATGTGGACAATTGTTGTTGACGTTTACCATTTCTGAATCTTCCACGAAAGCGTTTAGTATCTGTCCAATTATAGACTCGGTTGTTCGCATAGTCCTCCCGGTCCCGGTCCATTTTCGTACGCTTCCGCATTTCTATAGATTTCCAATGATTGGTTAAATTTTTCTTCCAATTCTGATTGTTTTTTGGAAGTCCACTTGTCCCACCATGTCCGATAATTGTTGTTCCATTTGTATAATTTCTCTTGTCACAGAAATTCGTTCTTTTTGTAGGAATTCAACTGTTAAGGTGATAAGGTCAAAAGAGCACTTGTTGATTATTTGTGTGAATCACTTTTTATACTCTTCATCTTGGGAAAATAGGGTAGGCGTTATACGAACTCTTAAACCCCGGGGTATCAGTTGTGATCTGTAGTATTCTGCCAGAGTCACTTCATGTAATTCCAATGATATAGATTTTTGCGAAATCTTTTCTAGTTTCCTTGTTAGCTGTACGGACGAACTGTCCACTAGGAAATTTCGTGATCCCATAGTAGCTGTATATATTCGTGTTACGTCTTCATCTGTATAGGCAAATGAACCACCTGTTGCCATTGTTCCTCAAATTCCAGTCCGGATCGGTGCTTCCTCACAGGGCAATATATATCACCATATGCAGGGTGAGGTGCACTAACGATCTTGGCTGTGCTAGCAATCTGGTCCCTCCCACGGACCGATATGTAGAAACGATGAGTCAGGATTGCTGCACAGGAAATTTATTTCCATAAAAAATCACAAAGATTACAAAGACATCAAGCTAACACCAGAAGCAGCTGGCTGCGATGTTTCGGGCTTTCACAGATAACGCCCTTTCTCACAATCATATGTCTGCAACTGGTTAAATACATCACATGTTTATATATACACACATAAGTTTGTTAATTGTACTTAATTAAGCTGGAATTAATTAACCCACATTTGGTAACAGGTTTTTTAACTAGTCATCTGCCTTCTTTTTACGTGGTTGGAACAATCAATTGTCAACAGGTGCTATTGTTCCTTTGCCAAAAAGGGGGGGGGAGAGAAGGGAAAAATAATAAACAACAACATAAAAAAAATATTATTAAATCAAAAACCAGAAGAAACCGACAAAAAAGAAAAAAATTAAAAAAATTAAAAAATTTTTAAAAATTAAAAAATAACACCCAAATTTTCTCATAAAGAACATATTCTTCCTAGGGGAAATTCTCCTTATGACTTCTTTAAAAACATGAAGATGTAACAAAGGATTCGGAATATGATCTCTTCATAGTAACATCTAAACAAATAAATACAGATCAAAATCGGTGTTTAACCCTTTAGGCTGTATCCTATTTAAACGATTAATCCAATAAACTTCACGTTTTTTCAGAAAAAATTCCCTATCAACTCCTCTTCTATTCATAGGTACACCATCAATGACCATATATCTTAACTGAGATACTGTGCGTTTCTGTTCTGTGAAATGTCTGGACAATGGAAGCTTATCCAATTTGTCACGAATAGAATATTTATGTCTTGCGATTCTATCTTTTACCTTCTGGGTTGTTTCTCGTTGCGTGATAGATTGGTCAGATCGGACCAATATAGTACACCTACTCCTCGCACTACATTCCTAGGACCCCCGAACTATGGATCCTATCCTTGTCTATCATGTACCCAATGTACTAGTATAATAAAAGGGAAAAGCTTTTGCCACCCACATCGAGGCTATAACATTGACATTAAAGATTACTTTACATGTCAGTCTTCTTATGTCATATATATCATCAAATGCCCATGCGGTTTACTTTATGTGGGAGAAACAACCCAGAAGGTAAAAGATAGAATCGCAAGACATAAATATTCGATTTGTGACAAATTGGATAAGCTCCCATTGTCCATACATTTCACAGAACAGAAACACACAGTATCTCAGTTAAGATATATGGTCATTGATGGTGTACCTATGAATAGACGAGGAGGTGATAGGGAATTTATTCTGAGAAAAAGTGAAGTTTATTGAATTAATCGTTTAAATACGATACAGCCTAAAGGGTTAAACACCGATTTTGATCTGTATTTATTTGTTTAGATGTCACTATGAAGAGATCATATTCCGAATCCTTTGTTACATCTTCAAGGCTTCCTCACTGTTTAATTTGAGCTGCACACATGGCTGTTGCGTTCAGCCACTCTTCACTCAGGTAATTTGTCCATCCATATTACTTTTTCTCCATCCCTATGCACTATCTTCCATGGCTGTCATTCACTTATCCCCCTTCCCCACCTTTCACTGTCACTCACATCTCTCCCCCTGGTCCTTCACGTTGCACTCTTGACTGGTAGCCACCACCAGTATTCACTCTCCCCCTTTTTTCTTCACACCCATCCCCTGGCCCCATTGGCCGGTTTTTCACCCGTTCACCGCCCTCTTACCGCCTCCACTCACACATCTTCCCTCTGTTCATTCTTGCCCAGTTGACCACAACACCTCATCCCCCCCCCCAGGTTGCCTTGTCTTCTGGTGCCTGCCCTGGCCGACGCCTGTCTGGGTATCTTGGACGAGATGTCCGCCGCGGTTCCCGATTGGGAGCATTTATCTGGGGAGTCATGGTACCCCGCTTTCACGCCAAAACTATACTTATACCCAACTTTAACGGGGAATTGACTTGAGGGTTTTATACCCCATTACCGTACTCACTTACCCTTATTATAATACTCCATCCTTTATTTATAGATATATCCTATGCTCGCTCCTGACGAGTGGCCCACTAGCCACGAAACGCGTAGAGCTGCCATACGTTTTACTTCTAATAACCATTACTAGAACATCTAGTTTACACTCAATACCCTTATTAGGACCAACAAGGCCATGGGTTCTGCAAGCTTTACGGTGTATTATTATCTATTATTTATGCAATGACCAGATTGGTGAATCCTGGAAGGATGATTAATTGCCATTTTACATGAACTTGTTTTTATGAATTTATGCCATGTACCAATGTATATCACTACTGTTGTAATCAAATGTTATGGATAGTTATTTCAGATGGCAATTGATAAAACTTGTATTTTTCACCTATTTACCTCTCCGCTACCTTGTGTTTCATATAAAGTCCCACTTCCCCCGTTTTTCTCCCCCTTTTGATGCATGACAGGGATGGAAATTTGTAGCCTTACCAGGCTACAGTTTCATTTAAAGTCCCGAGGGATGGAACAATGGTGCCTTACCAGTCCATTTGTTCATTTAAAGTCCCTATTTATTTCCCTTCAATCCTATTCATTAATTATTCATAGGGATGGAAACACTTGGTTTTCTTTATTATCTACTTCAGCATCACCCCCCATTTTTGCAACCTTTTTCCCATGGTAAATCCTTTTGATCCTTGTACATCTTCTAATTTAGCTACCCTGTCAACCAATTGTATGTTTTTCAATCATTTTTCTCCAATCATGTTCCAACTCCAACTGACTTTATTTGGGTACAGTCCTAGGGGTGGTGTGAACTTGGTCGGGATTGCCTACTGCCCGGCTGGTTCTCCACTTCCGGGAGCTGTGACATGCCTGGCGGCCCCTCCCCCTTTGTCTGGGAAGGGGCGGGTGCCGTCACTGCGCGTCAACGTCACGCATCCCAGACTGGACGTGCGGTGCTCACCCAGCGCTGCTCCGCCCATGTTTGTGGTGACCATGCTCGCGGGCGGATTGGGGGACTTCCGACGGCGGAGGCTCGAGCGCCTGCTGGACTCCTCCTGCCGCCGGCCTTCCCCCGCCCCCCTCCGCTGCGCTGGCGTGACGTCGGCTGCGTCATCGTCCCGGCGCCTATATGGGCGTCCCTGGGGCATGCACCGGCAGTCAAGGCTTCCTCACTGTTTAATTTGAGCTGCACACATGGCTGTTGCGTTCAGCCACTCTTCACTCAGGTAATTTGTCCATCCATATTACTTTTTCTCCATCCCTATGCATTATCTTCCATGGCTGTCATTCACTTATCCCCCTTCCCCACCTTTGTCACTCACACCTCCCCCCCTGGTCCTTCACGTTGCACTCTTGACTTGTAGCCACCACCAGTATTCACTCCCCCCCTTTTTTCTTCACACCCATCCCCTGGCCCCATTGGCCGGTTTTTCACCCCCTTCACCACCCTCTTACCGCCTCCACTCACACATCTCCCCTCTGTTCATTCTTGCCCAGTTGACCACAACACCTCATTTCCCCCCCAGGTTGCCTTGTCTTCTGGTGCCTGCCCTGGCCGACGCCTGTCTGGGTATCTTGGACGAGATGTCCGCCGCGGCTCCCGGTTGGGAGCATTTATCCGGGGAGTCATGGTACCCCGCTTTCACGCCAAAACTATACTTATACCCAACATTAACAGGTAATTGACTTGAGGGTTTTATACCCCATTACCGTACTCACTTACCCTTATTATAATACTCCATCCTTTATTTATAGATATATCCTGCGCTCGCTCCTGACGAGTGGCCCTCTAGCCACGAAACGCGTAGAGCTGCCATACGTTTTACTTCTAATAACCATTACTAGAACATCTAGTTTACACTCAATACCCTTATTAGGACCAACAAGGCCATGGGTTCTGCAAGCTTTACGGTGTATTATTATCTATTATTTATGCAATGACCAGATTGGTGAATCCTGGAAGGATGATTAATTGCCATTTTTCATGAACTTGTTTTTATGAATTTATGCCATGTACCAATGTATATCACTACTGTTGTAATCAAATGTTATGGATGGTTATTTCAGATGGCAATTGATAAAACTTGTATTTTTCACCTATTTACCTCTCCGCTACCTTGTGTTTCATATAAAGTCCCACTTCCCCCGTTTTTCTCCGCCTTTTGATGCATGACAGGGATGGAAATTTGTAGCCTTACCAGGCTACAGTTTCATTTAAAGTCCCGAGGGATGGAACAATGGTGCCTTACCAGTCCATTTGTTCATTTAAAGTCCCTATTTATTTCCCTTCAATCCTATTCATTAATTATTCATAGGGATGGAAACACTTGGTTTGCTTTATTATCTACTTCAGCATCACCTCCCATTTTTGCAACCTTTTTCCCATGGTAAATCCTTTTGATCCTTGTACATCTTCTAATTTAGCTACCCTGTCAACCAATTGTATGTTTTTCAATCATTTTTCTCCAATCATGTTCCAACTCCAACTGACTTTATTTGGGTTCAGTCCTAGGGGTGGTGTGAACTTGGTCGGGATTGCCTACTGCCCGGCTGGTTCTCCACTTCCGGGAGCTGTGACGTGCCTGGCGGCCCCCCCCTTTGTCTGGGAAGGGGCGGGTGCCGTCACTGCGCGTCAACGTCACGCATCCCAGACTGGATGTGCGGTGCTCACCCAGCGCTGCTCCGCCCATGTTTGCGGTGACCATGCTCGCGGGCGGATTGGGGGACTTCCGACGGCGGAGGCTCGAGCACCTGCTGGACTCCTCCTGCCGCCGGCCTTCCCCCGCCCCCTCCGCTGCGCTGGCGTGACGTCGGCGGCGTCATCGTCCCGGCGCCTATATGGGCGTCCCTGGGGCGGGCACCGGCAGTCAAGGCTTCCTCACTGTTTAATTTGAGCTGCACACATGGCTGTTGCGTTCAGCCACTCTTCACTCAGGTAATTTGTCCATCCATATTACTTTTTCTCCATCCCTATGCACTATCTTCCATGGCTGTCATTCACTTATCCCCCTTCCCCACCTTTGTCACTCACACCTCCCCCCTGGTCCTTCACGTTGCACTCTTGACTGGTAGCCACCACCAGTATTCACTCCCCCCCTTTTTTCTTCACACCCATCCCCTGGCCCCATTGGCCGGTTTTTCACCCCCTTCACCGCCCTCTTACCGGCTCCACTCACACATCTCCCCTCTGTTCATTCTTGCCCAGTTGACCACAACACCTTATTCCCCCCCCAGGTTGCCTTGTCTTCTGGTGCCTGCCCTGGCCGACGCCTGTCTGGGTATCTTGGACGAGATGTCCGCCATGGCTCCCGGTTGGGAGCATTTATCCGGGGAGTCATGGTACCTCGCTTTCATGCCAAAACTATACTTATACCCAACATTAACAGGTAATTGACTTGAGGGTTTTATACCCCATTACCGTACTCACTTACCCTTATTATAATACTCCATCCTTTATTTATAGATATATCCTGTGCTCGCTCCTGACGAGTGGCCCTCTAGCCACGAAACGCGTAGAGCTGCCATACGTTTTACTTCTAATAACCATTACTAGAACATCTAGTTTACACTCAATACCCTTATTAGGACCAACAAGGCCATGGGTTCTGCAAGCTTTACGGTGTATTATTATCTATTATTTATGCAATGACCAGATTGGTGAATCCTGGAAGGATGATTAATTGCCATTTTACATGAACTTGTTTTTATGAATTTATGCCATGTACCAATGTATATCACTACTGTTGTAATCAAATGTTATGGATGGTTATTTCAGATGGCAATTGATAAAACTTGTATTTTTCACCTATTTACCTCTCCGCTACCTTGTGTTTCATATAAAGTCCCACTTCCCCCGTTTTTCTCCCCCTTTTGATGCATGACAGGGATGGAAATTTGTAGCCTTACCAGGCTACAGTTTCATTTAAAGTCTCGAGGGATGGAACAATGGTGCCTTACCAGTCCATTTGTTCATTTAAAGTCCCTATTTATTTCCCTTCAATCCTATTCATTAATTATTCATAGGGATGGAAACACTTGGTTTGCTTTATTATCTACTTCAGCATCACCCCCCATTTTTGCAACCTTTTTCCCATGGTAAATCCTTTTGATCCTTGTACATCTTCTAATTTAGCTACCCTGTCAACCAATTGTATGTTTTTCAATCATTTTTCTCCAATCATGTTCCAACTCCAACTGACTTTATTTGGGTTCAGTCCTAGGGGTGGTGTGAACTTGGTCGGGATTGCCTACTGCCCGGCTGGTTCTCCACTTCCGGGAGCTGTGACGTGCCTGGCGGCCCCTCCCCCTTTGTCTGGGAAGGGGCGGGTGCCGTCACTGCGCATCAACGTCACGCATCCCAGACTGGACGTGCGGTGCTCACCCAGCGCTGCTCCGCCCATGTTTGCGGTGACCACGCTCGCGGGCGGATTGGGGGACTTCCGACGGCGGAGGCTCGAGCGCCTGCTGGACTCCTCCTGCCGCCGGCCTTCCCCTGCCCCCCTCCACTGCGCTGGCGTGATGTCGGCGGCGTCATCGTCCCGGCGCCTATATGGGCGTCCCTGGGGCGGGCACCGGCAGTCAAGGCTTCCTCACTGTTTAATTTGAGCTGCACACATGGCTGTTGCGTTCAGCCACTCTTCACTCAGGTAATTTGTCCATCCATTTTACTTTTTCTCCATCCCTATGCACTATCTTCCATGGCTGTCATTCACTTATCCCCCTTCCCCACCTTTGTCACTCACACCTCCCCCCCTGGTCCTTCACGTTGCACTCTTGACTGGTAGCCACCACCAGTATTCACTCCCCCCCTTTTTTCTTCACACCCATCCCCTGGCCCCATTGGCCGGTTTTTCACCCCCTTCACCGCCCTCTTACCGGCTCCACTCACTCATCTCCCCTCTGTTCATTCTTGCCCAGTTGACCACAACACTTCATTTCCCCCCCCAGGTTGCCTTGTCTTCTGGTGCCTGCCCTGGCCGACGCCTGTCTGGGTATCTTGGACAAGATGTCCGCCGCGGCTCCCGGTTGGGAGCATTTATCCGGGGAGTCATGGTACCCCGCTTTCACGCCAAAACTATACTTATACCCAACATTAATAGGTAATTGACTTGAGGGTTTTATACCCCATTACCGTACTCACTTACCCTTATTATAATACTCCATCCTTTTTTTTAGATATATCCTGTGCTCGCTCCTGACGAGTGGCCCTCTAGCCACGAAACGCGTAGAGCTGCCATACGTTTTACTTCTAATAACCATTACTAGAACATCTAGTTTACACTCAATACCCTTATTAGGACCAACAAGGCCATGGGTTCTGCAAGCTTTACGGTGTATTATTATCTATTATTTATGCAATGACCAGATTGGTGAATCCTGGAAGGATGATTAATTGCCATTTTACATGAACTTGTTTTTATGAATTTATGCCATGTATATATCACTACTGTTGTATTGTACAGTAGTGTATATCACTACTGTTGTAATCAAATGTTATGGATGGTTATTTCAGATGGCAATTGATAAAACTTGTATTTTTCACATATTTACCTCTCCGCTACCTTGTGTTTCATATAAAGTCCCACTTCCCCCGTTTTTCTCCCCCTTTTGATGCATGACAGGGATGGAAATTTGTAGCCTTACCAGGCTACAGTTTCATTTAAAGTCCCGAGGGATGGAACAATGGTGCCTTACCAGTCCATTTGTTCATTTAAAGTCCCTATTTATTTCCCTTCAATCCTATTCATTAATTATTCATAGGGATGGAAACACTTGGTTTGCTTTATTATCTACTTCAGCATCACCCCCCATTTTTGCAACCTTTTTCCCATGGTAAATCCTTTTGATCCTTGTACATCTTCTAATTTAGCTACCCTGTCAACCAATTGTATGTTTTTCAATCATTTTTCTCCAATCATGTTCCAACTCCAACTGACTTTATTTGGGTTCAGTCCTAGGGGTGGTGTGAACTTGGTCGGGACTGCCTACTGCCCGGCTGGTTCTCCACTTCCGGGAGCTGTGACGTGCCTGGCGGCCCCCCCCCCCTTTGTCTGGGAAGGGGCGGGTGCCGTCACTGCGCGTCAACGTCACGCATCCCAGACTGGATGTGCGGTGCTCACCCAGCGCTGCTCCGCCCATGTTTGCGGTGACCATGCTCGCGGGCGGATTGGGGGACTTCCGACGACGGAGGCTTGAGCGCCTGCTGGACTCCTCCTGCCGCCGGCCTTCCCCCGCCCCCCTCCGCTGCGCTGGCGTGACGTCGGCGGCGTCATCGTCCCGGCGCCTATATGGGCGTCCCTGGGGCGGGCACCGGCAGTCAAGGCTTCCTCACTGTTTAATTTGAGCTGCACACATGGCTGTTGCGTTCAGCCACTCTTCACTCAGGTAATTTGTCCATCCATTTTACTTTTTCTCCATCCCTATGCACTATCTTCCATGGCTGTCATTCACTTATCCCCCTTCCCCACCTTTGTCACTCACACCTCCCCCCTGGTCCTTCACGTTGCACTCTTGACTGGTAGCCACCACCAGTATTCACTCCCTCCCTTTTTTCTTCACACCCATCCCCTGGCCCCATTGGCCGGTTTTTCACCCCCTTCACCGCCCTCTTACCGGCTCCACTCACTCATCTCCCCTCTGTTCATTCTTGCCCAGTTGACCACAACACTTCATTTCCCCCCCCAGGTTGCCTTGTCTTCTGGTGCCTGCCCTGGCCGACGCCTGTCTGGGTATCTTGGACAAGATGTCCGCCGCGGCTCCCGGTTGGGAGCATTTATCCGGGGAGTCATGGTACCCCGCTTTCACGCCAAAACTATACTTATACCCAACATTAATAGGTAATTGACTTGAGGGTTTTATACCCCATTACCGTACTCACTTACCCTTATTATAATACTCCATCCTTTTTTTTAGATATATCCTGTGCTCGCTCCTGACGAGTGGCCCTCTAGCCACGAAACGCGTAGAGCTGCCATACGTTTTACTTCTAATAACCATTACTAGAACATCTAGTTTACACTCAATACCCTTATTAGGACCAACAAGGCCATGGGTTCTGCAAGCTTTACGGTGTATTATTATCTATTATTTATGCAATGACCAGATTGGTGAATCCTGGAAGGATGATTAATTGCTATTTTACATGAACTTGTTTTTATGAATTTATGCCATGTACCAATGTATATCACTACTGTTGTAATCAAATGTTATGGATGGTTATTTCAGATGGCAATTGATAAAACTTGTATTTTTCACCTATTTACCTCTCCGCTACCTTGTGTTTCATATAAAGTCCCACTTCCCCCGTTTTTCTCCCCCTTTTGATATAGATTTTTGCGAAATCTTTTCTAGTTTCCTTGTTAGCTGTACGGACGAACTGTCCACTAGGAAATTCCGTGATCCCATAGTAGCTGTATATATTAGTGTTACATCTTCATCTGTATAGGCAAATGAACCACCTGTTGCCATTGTTCCTCAAATTCCAGTTCGGATCGGTGCTTCCTCACAGGGAAATATATATCACCATATGCAGGGTGAGGTGCACTAACGATCTTGGCCGTGCTAGCAATCTGGTCCCTCCCACAGACCGATATGTAGAAACGATGAGTCAGGGTTGCTGCACAGGAAATTTATTTCCATAAAAAATCACAAAGATTACAAAGACATCGAGCTAACACCAGATGCAGCTGGCTGCGACGTTTCGGGCTTTCACAGATAACGCCCTTTCTCACAATCGTATGTCTGCAACTGGTTACATACATCACATGTCTATATATACACACATAAGTTTGTTAATTGTACTTAATTAAGCTGGAATTATTTAACCCACATTTGGTAACAGGTTTTTTAACTAGTCATCTCTCTTCTTTTTACGTGGTTGGAACAAACAATTGTCAACAGGTGCTATTGTTCCTTTGCCAAAAAAAAGGGGGGGGGGGAAGGGAAAAATAATAAACAACAACATAAAAAAATATTATTAAATCAAAACCAGAAGAAACCGACAAAAAAGAAAAAAATGAAAAAAATGAACAAATAACACCCACATTTTCTCATAAAGAAGATATTCTTCCTAGGGGAAATTCTCCTTATGACTTCTTTAACCACTTGCTTACAGGGCACTTAAACCCCCCTCCTGCCCAGACCAATTTTGAGCTTTCAGCGCTGTCGCACTTTGAATGACAATTGCGCGGTCATACAACACTGTACTCAAATGAAATTTTTATCATTTTTTTCCCACAAATAGAGCTTTCTTTTGGTGGTATTTAATCACAGCTGGTTTTTTTGCTAAACAAACAAAAAAAGATGGAAATTTTTGAAAAAAAAAAAAATCATGTTTAATAGTTTGTTATAAAATTTTGCAAACAGGTAATTTTTCTCCTTCATTGATATGCGCTGATGAGGCGGCACTGGTGGGCACTGATAGGCTGCACTGATGGGCACTGATAGGCACAGATAAGGCGGCACTGATGGGCACAGTTAAGGCGGCACTGATAGGCACAGTTAACAGAAAGAGGGTGACCAACTAGTTTAGGAAGGAGAGCCGTGCCACGTCCAATAATCTATAGCTACAAGATAAAGGGTTCCCCTGGGTGGACTTTTCCGGCACTTGCAAGGGCAAACAGGTGAAGTATATACAGAGTAAAGGGCGTTTGTATGTAATAAAAACAATATAATTTTATTGGTATAAACAAGTACATATGATAAAAACAAGCAGTAGATATCCAAGGTAACACAGTGAGACTACACAGTAGCCATGATGAACACATCAAAAAGCAATATATAATGAAAAAAGCTCTTCTCAAGCCCAGAAGAGAAGAGCTTTTTTCATTATATATTGCTTTTTGGTGTGTTCATCATGGCTACTGTGTAGTCTCACTGTGTTACCTTGGATATCTACTGCTTGTTTTTATCATATGTACTTGTTTATACCAATAAAATTATATTGTTTTTATTACATACAAACGCCCTTTACTCTGTATATACTTCACCTGTTTGCCCTTGCAAGTGCCGGAAAAGTCCACCCTGATAGGCACAGTTAAGGCGGCACTGATGGGGACAGATAAGGCGGCACTGATGGGGACAGATAAGGCGGCACTGATGGCCACGGATGGGTGGCACGGATGGGTGGCACAGATGGGTGGCACGGATGGGTGGCACAGATGGGTGGCACAGATGGGTGGCACGGATGGGCACTGATAGGTACCACTGATGGGCGGCACTTATGGGGGGGCACTGATGGGGGGCACTGATGGGCGGCACTGATGGGCACTTATGGGCACTGGTAGGTGACACTGATGGGCACTGGTAGGTGACACTGATGGGCACTGATAGGTTGCACTGATGTGGGTGCTGATGGGTGGCACTGATGTGGGTGCTGATGGGTGGCACTGATGGGTGGTACTGATGGGTGGCACTGATGGGTGGCACTGTGGGCACTGATGGGTAGCACTGTGGGCACTGATGGGTGGCGCTGATTGATGGCACTGTGGGCACTTATGGGTGACGCTGGTGGGCACTGGTAGGCAGCACTGCTGCCTATTGCCTTGTGTTGGAAGATCGCCGTGATCGGGACTGATGTCCCGATCACGGCCGCCGGTGATCGGGTTTTTTTTTTCCTCCTCGCGCTGAGGAAAAATAGCCGATTACCGGCTCTGTTTACATCACATGATCAGCTGTCATTGGCTGGACCAACCCCTTACTCTGATCTGTGATCAGGCGAGTCTCATAGACTCGCTGATCACCGAGCGCGCCGCGCGCGCCCTGCAGGGGGCACGCAGGCCGCTCGTGCACGGGACGACGTCAGTAGTCCCAGCAATTTAGATCCGCGCTGTTGCCGTCATTTGGCAATGGCCCGGATCTGAAGCGGTTAAAAACATGAAGATGTAACAAAGGATTCGGAATATGATCTCTTCATAGTGACATCTAAACAAATAAATACAGATCAAAATCGGTGTTTAACCCTTTAGGCTGTATCGTATTTAAACGATTAATTCAATAAACTTCACGTTTTTTCAGAATAAATTCCCTATCACCTCCTCGTCTATTCATAGGTACACCATCAATGACCATATATCTTAACTGAGATACTGTGTGTTTCTGTTCTGTGAAATGTATGGACAATGGGAGCTTATCCAATTTGTCACAAATCGAATATTTATGTCTTGCGATTCTATCTTTTACCTTCTGGGTTGTTTCTCCCACATAAAGTAAACCGCATGGGCATTTGATAATATATATGACATAAGAAGACTGACATGTAAAGTAATCTTTAATGTCAATGTTATAGCCTCGATTTGGGTGGCAAAAGCTTTTCCCTTTTATTATACTAGTACATTGGGTACATGATAGACAAGGATAGGATCCATAGTTCGGGGGTCCTAGGAATGTAGTGCGAGGAGTAGGTGTACTATATTGGTCCGATCTGACCAATCTATCACGCAACGAGAAACAACCCAGAAGGTAAAAGATAGAATCGCAAGACATAAATATTCGATTCGTGACAAATTGGATAAGCTCCCATTGTCCAGACATTTCACAGAACAGAAACGCACAGTATCTCAGTTAAGATATATGGTCATTGATGGTGTACCTATGAATAGACGAGGAGTTGATAGGGAATTTATTCTGAAAAAACGTGAAGTTTATTGGATTAATCGTTTAAATAGGATACAGCCTAAAGGGTTAAACACCGATTTTGATCTGTATTTATTTGTTTAGATGTTACTATGAAGAGATCATATTCCGAATGCTTTGTTACATCTTCATGTTTTTAAAGAAGTCATAAGGAGAATTTCCCCTAGGAAGAATATGTTCTTTATGAGAAAATTTGGGTGTTATTTTTTAATTTTTTTAATTTTTTTAATTTTTTTCATTTTTTTCTTTTTTGTCGGTTTCTTCTGGTTTTTGATTTAATAATATTTTTTTTATGTTGTTGTTTATTATTTTTCCCTTCTCTCCCCCCCCTTTTTTGGCAAAGGAACAATAGCACCTGTTGACAATTGATTGTTCCAACCACGTAAAAAGAAGAGAGATGACTAGTTAAAAAACCTGTTACCAAATGTGGGTTAATTAATTCCAGCTTAATTAAGTACAATTAACAAACTTATGTGTGTATATATAAACATGTGATGTATTTAACCAGTTGCAGACATACGATTGTGAGAAAGGGCATTATCTGTGAAAGCCCGAAACATCGCAGCCAGCTGCTTCCGGTGTTAGCTTGATGTCTTTGTAATCTTTGTGATTTTTTATGGAAATAAATTTCCTGTGCAGCAATCCTGACTCATCATTTCTACATATCGGTCCGTGGGAGGGACCAGATTGCTAGCACAGCCAAGATCGTTAGTGCACCTCACCCTGCATATGGTGATATATATTGCCCTGTGAGGAAGCACCGATCCGGACTGGAATTTGAGGAACAATGGCAACAGGTGGTTCATTTGCCTATACAGATGAAGACGTAACACGAATATATACAGCTACTATGGGATCACAAAATTTCCTAGTGGACAGTTCGTCCGTACAGCTAACAAGGAAACTAGAAAAGATTTCGCAAAAATCTATATCATTGGAATTACATGAAGTGACTCTGGCAGAATACTACAGATCACAACTGATACCCCGGGGTTTAAGAGTTCGTATAACGCCTACCCTATTTTCCCAAGATGAAGAGTATAAAAAGCGATTCAAACAAATAATCAACAAGTGCTCTTTTGACCTCATCACCTTAATGCCCCGTACACACGGTCGGATTTTCTGACGGAAAATGTGTGATAGGACCTTGTTGTCGGAAATTCCAACTGTGTGTAGGCTCCATCACACATTTTCCTTAGGATTTTCCGACACACAAAGTTTGAGAGCAGGATATAAAATTTTCCGACAACAAAATCCGTTGTCGGAAATTCCGATCGTGTGTACACAAATCCGACGGACAAAGTGCCACGCATGCTCAGAATAAATAAAGAGATGAAAGCTATTGGCCACTGCCCCGTTTATAGTCCCGACGTACGTGTTTTACGTCACCGCGTTTAGAACGATTGGATTTTCCGACAACTTTGTGTGACCGTGTGTATGCAAGACAAGTTTGAGCCAACATCTGTCGGAAAAAATCCTAGGATTTTGTTGTCGGAATGTCCGAACAAAGTCCGACCGTGTGTACGGGGCATAACAGTTGAATTCCTACAAAAAGAACGAATTTCTGTGACAAGAGAAATTATACAACTGGAACAACAATTATCGGACATGGTGGGACAAGTGGACTTCCAAAAAACAAAATCAGAATTGGAAGAAAAAATAACCAATCATTGGAAATCTATAGAAATGTGGAACGTACGAAAATGGACCGGGATCGGGAGGACTATGCGAACAACCGAGTCTATAATTGGACAGATACTAACCGCTTTCGTGGAAGATTCAGAAATGGTAAATGTCAACAACAATTGTCCACATCCAGCTCCTCAATGGCATCCACAGGTTCCTCCACAAATACAACTGGGTCTTTTTTTAAACCAGGGACCCCTAAATACAAGAGCAAGCGGAGAGGAGGCAAGAAGTGCTGACGGAGTGACAACAAGATCTGCCAACAGGATGCGAAACAGACAGAGGACTTGAATGTGGTACATAACATTTCTTCTTTTTCTCTTAGTGAAATAGAAATGAAGGTTTTAAATAAGGGACTTAATTTTTGCCCAAAAGAAAAAATGGATGTATTTAGATTGAAACAAGATTTGTATAGATTTTATAGGAACATACGTTTAAAGCAGGGGTCTCAAACTGGCGGCCCTCCAGCTGTTGCGAAACTACAAGTCCCATGAGGCATTGCAAGGCTGACAGTTACAAGCATGACTCCCTCAGGCAGAGGCATGATGGGACTTGTAGTTTTGCAACAGCTGGAGGGCCACCAGTTTGAGACCCCTGGTTTAAAGGCTTTTTATTCGTCTAAACCGTCAATGCACAGTTCAAATCCATTGAAAATGTCTATTTCTAATATGGGGCTGAAAAATAAGAGCACATTTGTACCCCCCACCAATAGTCCAGCAGCAGAACTGTTCATTAACAAAGTTGAGACGGATATAAGGCAACTTTTAGAAGATCTGTCTAGAATTGACCATAGACAGAACAATCTGAGTCGTGAGGAACATAATGCCCTAACCCTATTATCTAATAGAAAATAAATCACAATAAAGCCAGCGGATAAGGGTGGCTCTATAGTGGTTATGGACACTACAAAGTATGAAGGGGAAATAAAAAGACAGCTAGCTGATTATAATGTTTATACACATTTGGATAGTAATCCTACTACACAGGTTTTAACCAAAATTAAAAAAGTTGTAAAAAGGGCCCTACAGGCAGGAATAAAAGATACGAGTACAGAAAACTACTTAATACCAGAACAACCCATTACACCGATCTTTTATGTGCTACCTAAAGTGCACAAAGACCCAAACAACCCTCCGGGACGTCCAATCGTTTCTAGTATTAATTCAGCTACCATGTCTATTGCCAAATATTTAGACAAACATCTTACTCCTCTGATAGAGAACACTAAATCCTATATTCAGGACACTCAAGATTTCTTGTCCAAAATACAGGATTTAACCCTTCCATCAGGTGCTAGATTGGTAACATGGGATGTAGCCAATCTATATACTGCCATCCCACACATCCTAGGACTGGAAGCTTGCAAGCGATTATATTCATCTAAAATATATGATGACAGGCAAATTACATTTCTCTTGGAGCTGCTTACTATAGTACTGGACGATAATTTCTTCCTTTTTAAGGATGTATATTACTTGCAACGCACGGGCACAGCAATGGGCTCGAATGTCGCCCCCCCCCCCCATATGCCAATACATTTATGAATATGCTAGAAGAAGCATTCATTTATCACTGTAACTTATATACGGATAATTGCATCGTATGGTTCAGATTTATAGATGACGTGATTGGCATATGGGCGGGCGACCAAGAGTCATTGTATCGTTTTGATTTCTATTTAAATAACCTGGTTCCTGGTTTAAAATTTAATATGTTTTCCTCAGACACAACGGTTCCTTTTATAGATACTCTGCTGAGTATACAGGACAACCATATAATGGTTGACCTGTATAGAAAGCCCACAGACCGAAATCAGTTATTACATTATTCCAGTTTTCACCCCCCGGGGGTATTTAAATCCATAACAAGAAGCAAATTGAAACGTATTTCTAGGATCGTAAATCAGAAGGATATAATAGAGAGGCGATTGAGTGAGATGGAAGACAGATTACATCAAAGAGGATATCCAGGTGACATAGTTCAGCAAGAACGTATTCATTTGGATCAAAATAGAGAAAAAAATGTAACCCGCAGACTGCCTTTCATCTCACAATTTCACCCATTCTCTAATAAGATCAAAAATATAATTAGAAAGCATTGGTCAATATTGAATAAAAATTACCCGACAATTCCTGAGTTTTACCCCCCCCCCCCCCCCCACCATCATATCGGAGGGGTAGAACGTTGCGTGATAGATTGGTCAGATCGGACCAATATAGTACAACTACTCCTCGCACTACATTCCTAGGACCCCCGAACTATGGATCCTATCCTTGTCTATCATGTACCCAATGTACTAGTATAATAAAAGGGAAAAGCTTTTGCCACCCACATAGAGGCTATAACATTGACATTAAAGATTACTTTACATGTCAGTCTTCTTCTGTCATATATATCATCAAATGCCCATGCGGTTTACTTTATGTGGGAGAAACAACCCAGAAGATAAAAGATAGAATCGCAAGACATAAATATTTGATTTGTGACAAATTGGATAAGCTCCCATTGTCCAGAAACACACAGTATCTCAGTTAAGATATATGGTCATTGATGGTGTACCTATGAATAGACGAGGAGGTGATAGGGAATTTATTCTGAAAAAACGTGAATTTTATTGGATTAATCGTTTAAATATGATACAGCCTAAAGGGTTAAACACCGATTTTGATCTGTATTTATTTGTTTAGATGTCACTATGAAGAGATCATATTCCGAATCCTTTGTTTTTAAAGAAGTCATAAGGAGAATTTCCCCTAGGAAAAATATCTTCTTTATGAGAAAATTTGGGTGTTATTTTTTAGTTTTTTTCTTTTTTTTCTTTTTTGTCGGTTTCTTCTGGTTTTTGATTTAATAATATTTTTTTATGTTGTTGTTTATTATTTTTCCCTTCTCCCCCCCCCCTTTTTTTTTGGCAAAGGAACAATAGCACCTGTTGACAATTGATTGTTCCAACCACGTAAAAAGAAGAGAGATGACTAGTTAAAAAACCTGTTACCAAATGTGGGTTAATTACGGTAATTCCAGCTTAATTAAGTACAATTAACAAACTTATGTGTGTATATATATAAACATGTGATGTATGTAACCAGTTGCAGACATACGATTGTGACAAAGGGCGTTATCTGTGAAAGCCCGATACGTTGCAGCCAGCTGCATCTGGTGTTAGCTCGATGTCTTTGTAATCTTTGTGATTTTTTATGCAAATAAATTTCCTGTGCAGCAATCCTGACTCATCGTTTCTACATATCGGTCCGTGGGAGGGACCAGATTGCTAGCACGGCCAAGATCGTTAGTGCACCCCACCCTGCATATGGTGATATATATATATATATATACACAGTATCTCACAAAATTGAGTACACCCCTCACATTTTTGTAAATATTTTATTATTTTATTATATCTTTTCATGTGACAACATTGAAGAAATTACACTTTGCTACAATGTCAAGTAGTGAGTGTACAAAAGATAAAAGATATAATAAAATATTTCATATAGATATAGATATGTACTCTGCATTCAGTGTAGACTATATATACAGTGCAGGCAGTCTAGTATATATATATATATATATATATATATATATATATATATATATATATATATATATATATATATATATATATATATATACATATACATATATATACAAAAAATAGGGTGGGTTACTTCCTCTGTTCACCTTTTTCTTTTGTCAGAGATCAGTGTCGGGGTGGACTCCCAACATTCCACCAATATCCAATAGAAAAAACGACGGGACACATTCTCCAGTGCAAAATTGTGTTTATATCAAATGCTCTTCAAGGCATAACAATGAATACATGCTACTGTACAGTTATGCGCTTCATCAGGCTTCGTGCAACGATCAACTTACAACCACATACTTTTATACCAACACTACAGATTGTAGCCTCACAGGTGAATCCCACTAGTTACATTACCAGTACAATTCAAAATTTTAACCCTTACCAAACCTCGATCCTCATACAAACTTAATCTAAATCTTACTGATATATACCTATCATTCGTCTAATTATTCAACTCCTCATACAGGAAGAAAAGTTCAATTCCTATACAGATTACACAATTGGGTTAATCATCATATATGGATCCAAGAAAGAAAAAAGAAAACGCAAGAAAAACACACAAACAAAAGTCAAATACCTATATTTCTTTGGGGCTATCTATCAGCCATGGTCCATCTCCAGATATGCTCCATGTATCCTGTCACATATTATTCCGTTCAACCTGTAAGGAAGCATGAAATATACCTCTCACAATCTCATAGAAAAAAATATAGGTCATAATCCCTATCCATTCCCTCAGGGTGCAGGGACCTCAATTTATTTATTTATCCACCATACTTCTTTGTTTTAATTTTAGTATCCTGTCACCCCCACTCCGATCTTCAATTATCTCCTCTAAAATCATGAATCTCAGATCCAAATCAGTGTGACCCAGTTCAAGAAAATGCCTAGAAACTGGTAAACCTGGCTGTTTATGTTTAATAGTGCTACGATGTTGGGCAATCCTGTCTTTGATTATCTGTGTGGTTTCACAAACGTATTTTAAATTACAAGGATATGTTAAAATATAAATTACATAAGAAGACTGACAAGTGTGAAAGCCTTTCACCATGATCTTTTCACCATTGCTAGGATGAATATAGTGATCGCCTTTCATCAATAGGCTGCACTGGATTCAATTCAGGCAAGAGAAACAACCATTTCTTTTTTCACCTAAAAATGTCCTTTTTACTTGGTGCTCCTTTGGCCAATACTACGACCTTACTAATGAGTCTCTAAGTGTCTTGTTTCTCCTGTAAGCTTTCATTGGTATCTGTTGAATCACTTCTATCTGTGGGTAAGCCCGTCTGAGCAATGGCCAGTGCTTTTTAATGACTCTAAAAATATCCTTACTGTAGCTGTGCAATTAGAAAATAAAAGGTAATCTTCACACCTCACGTTTACGTGTACCTGTAGCTACCTTCATCTCATCCTGTTGACGTTTCCCACACTCCTGTGCAATGATCTTATCAGGGTATCCCTGCTCTCTAAACTTATGACACATCTCCTCCAATCTTATCTTTCTCACAGTCACGTCACTAACAATACGTTTTACCCTACAGAGTTGACTTCTCACAATCGAGCTAAAAACATGTGGTGGTTGAAAGCTGTCAAATGACAACAGTTGATTTCGATCTGTAGGTTTCGTATTTAGATCAGATTCCACCCGACTCTGCTCTATATAGATCCTAGTGTCTAAAAATGGGAACGGACTTCCCACCTAAGTTCATTTTAAATTGAATTTCAGAACAACAATCATTGAGCATTGCATCAAATCTTTTCAAAGACTCAATGTTGCCCTGCCACAAAAATATTGTCAAATATTGTATATATCGTTTTTAATATATATATATATATACACATACATACATACATACATACAGTGCAGTCAGTGTAGAATATATATACAGTGCAGTCAGTGTAGTGATGTGGTTAAGGGGAGTCCTATGGCAGAATTAAGAAAAAAAAAACGGCATGTGTCCCCCCCCCCACCCCTACAGTCCATACCAGGCCCTTTGGGTCTGGCATAGATTTTAAGGGGAACTCAACGCAAAAATAAAAAAAAATGGGGTGTGGTCCCCCCCAAAATCCATACCAGATCCTTATCCTAGCAAGCAGCCTGGCAGGCCAGGATAGGGGGGGACAAGCGAGTGTCCCCCCCCCTCCTGAACCATACCAGGCTGCTTGTCCTCAACATCGGGAGGGTGCTTTGGGGTCCCCCCCAAAAAAAGCTCTGCCTCAAAGGGGGGGGGGCATCCCGCCAACTGCTGTCTCTTTGCTGTGACAACTGTTATATAGGCAAGGGTGGGGCCACCCAGTGACGTAACCGAGTGACCCTGTCCCTTCTGAGGTCATGTGCTGTCAGAGGGGATGGGGTCACCCGGTTACGTCATCAGATGACCCTGCCCTTGCCTATAAAACAGCTGTCACAGCAAAAAGACAGCAGTCGGCGTGACGCCTCCCGTGGAGGCGGAGTATTTTCAAAAAAAAAATTTTCAGGTTCATCAGGCGGCATGATTGACGATGGATTTACATCGCGGGACACTTTTTTTTTTCTTTTTTAACAAAGGAATTGTCAAAAACTGTCTATTGTGGTTTTTACTTTTTGACACTTTTTTTGGTGAATGGGTAGGGGTACAATTGAAGCCATCAATATACACCCCATGAGAGGCAATGGATAAAACAAACAGGGTCTTATGGAATTATAAAAAAATAAAAATATTGTAATAAGACCGGCTGACAAGGGGGGGGGGTATAGTCGTCTTAGACAAAGGCGACTATAACCAGGAACTTAATCACTTGGTAGGTGATAAAGATACGTATATCAGACTGAAAGAAGATCCTGGAAATAAATTCAAAGCCCAACTTACTAAGAAAATTAGGAAAGCACAAAAAGAGGGAATCTTAGACAAAAAAAAAGGCCAAAATATATCATTGCAGATGCACCTAAAATTTCCATTATATGCCAAGTCCCAAAGATCCACAAGGATTTAAAAAAAACCCAGACAGACCCATTATAAATTGAGTGGATTCCTTATTCTTGAGGATTGGAGAGTATTTAGATCATTATCTCCAACCAATAGCTCAACAATTTCCATCATATATTAAAAAACAGTAGAGATCTTATCAATCACATTAAAGATATTCCATTAAATGAACATTCCATACTGGCCAGTATTGATGTTGATTCACTGTACACTAATATCAAACAGAGAGACGCCATTGAATCAATAAAATAGGCCTTAGAACATAAAACTAATTTAAAAAGCACACAGATTGCATTCATGGTGGATATATTAGAATTGGCAATGGGCAGCAATTTTTTTTTGGCATGCCAAACTATTTTTTAAACAAATTAAGGGTGTAGCCATGGGGGCAAAATATACCCCTCACATACAATCAAACATGTTAATTGATAGATTTGCTCAAAAAGGATATAAATGCCTTCATTTACAAAAAAATCAGGAGGAGGTTGGCTTAATGGATAGAGAAGAATTACCCCCAAACAAAGAAAGAAAGCAGATTTTGATATAGCCTTTTGAACAGAATACAACAGACAATAAAAACAAAGAAAGTTATTAGAGCACATTGGCCAATTTTTTAAGGGACCCAATACTTGCCAAAACTCTTCCTAATCGACCCAAATTTATCTATAGACGACCACCTATACAAAAAGATAAAATTGTAAAGCGTATTCCTAACCCACCAAAGAAATTAGTCACTTTTTTGGATCAGGTTGGTTTCTTTAGGTGGGGCAAATGCAAACATGTAGGACATGCAAGAGAGAGAGAAAAAAAACAAACACACACACACATTTGCAATCAAGGACCACAGGGCAAGTGTATGAGATATCCAGGTTCATCACATGTGGGACCACGCGTGTCTCATACCTATTGGAGTGGAAGTGTGGGTTACAATATGTGGGGAGAACCACCAGGGAGTTGTCAGGGTTGGGCTCAGCCCTTCCTTCTCTGAGCTGGCCGCTCAGCTGTCGGCTAATTGCCAGCTCCCATCTCTCTCTCCACAGTTACTCAGCTGTTGATGATATCCCTGCTTGTTAGTCCTGCCTACTTAAGCCGTCCAGTCCAGAGGATCTCTGCCTTCGCCTTGGTCAACATCACACAGACGATCGCCTGCAAAGACTTGCTTTGCTGACATCCCTTCTGGCTCCAGATCCTGCTTGCTGTTTCACTACGTTGATCCCCGACTTCTGGCTTGGCTGACTATCCGTTCTGGTTACTGAACTTTGGCTATGTTTTAACTACGTTTGTTCTTTTTACTTTTATTATTAAACAAGTATGATTTAACTGTACTTCTATCTCGGTCTGATTTCATGGTTTTTGACAGGAGTTAAAAGTTAGATTACGTGAACACGTCAATAACATCAAAAAAGGGTTCTGTAAACATAGCTTATCTAATCAGTTCAGGGGATTTCACAATAGAGACCCATCAAAACTGTCTTTTTGTGGGATAGATAGAGTAGAAAAGCATTGGAGGGGCATCTATATGAAAAAAAGTGATATCACAGAATGAAACAAAAAATGGATATACCAATTACATTCGATGACACCTGCAGGGTTAAATGTAGATTTAGATATAAATTGTTTTATTTCCAATTATTAATTACTTTATGAATAATGTTCATTGATTGTTTTATATTTATTTATGCATATCTTATATTGTATGTTTTGTATGATGGAGTATGTTGAGCATATTTATGATGGGCATTACATAAGTAGATTTTCATCCATCACATACATCTAAATAGATATAAAATATTGTTATTATGGCCGTTCTTACTTCCTGTGTCACCAGGAAGCAAGTTTAACAACTTAGTAGTACAAAAATGGCGACCCTAACACATAGTATATTGAACATGGAGTACCAATATGGCGGCCGGCTACTTCTTGTGTAAACAGGAAGGTTAGCAAAAATAAGGAGTACCAATATGGCGGCCAATACAATTCCGGCGGAAGCAGGAAGAATAGTTACATACATCGTAGTTAGAGAGAGAGGAGCGGGAGGTTTGGGTGTAGTGGGCGGGATTTAACACACAAAAGACAGCCAGTCACGAGTGCCCCTAGCTTCTGAAGATGCCCAGTGGGAGGGGCAAAACGCGTTACGCAGATACAATACACACAAGGTTCAGGGACAGCTGGCAGCACGCCAAAGCGGCGATTTTTACCTGTATGCCTTTCTTTGATGTAAGTGCAACGCTTTGTTATTTTACCAATACATTTTAGTAGTATCATACTATGTGCACCTTTCTCTTCATTGGTATACTATACATATCCATACCATTGTAATGGAGACCTGGTTATAGATGTGGATCAAAGATCTTGGAGTCCTATTAAGCGTTTTGTTGGAAGGAGACACCCCAACCATTGATGTAGGTGTCATGAACAGGTGTGACCAGAACCGTGTGGTCTGCGACAGAGGACACCAAAACGTATATAAGTGAAAATATATTAATTTATTAAGGAAAGTGAGTAATATAATACAACCAACTCCAATATGACACAGTGCAATAACCAACCACAGACAGAGACCCACAAATAACAATAGACAGATAAGTGCAATAAATGGGAAATACCAGGTTCATAAACAATAGCCAGGCCAGGGTCATACACAGCAGATCAGCAGATGGACAGGGGATGTTCCAGAGACATAAACGTAAGCCAGGCCAAGGTCATACACTGGGAGATCAGCAGATGGGGCAAGGAACACAGGACAGGGAGAGGATGGATGGGTCAGACTGCAGGCAGGGATGCAAGGTAACAGGTGGGACAGGATAGGGTCCGAGACAGGGAGACAGGATCAGGTTCAGGGCACAGAATCAGATCGCTAGCAGGTCAGGAGGCAATGAAGAGATCAAGGCAAACATGTGAATGTTTGCCGGGTATTTATAGGCTTGTAATTGGCCTCAAGTGACACCTGATTGCAGGAGGTACTGTCTGCTCCACACTGCCAGGATCCATCCGCTGGTGGACGCCAGTACTGCGGCCCAAAGATGATATACTATTAACAGGGAAAAGCTCTCCTGACAGTTCCAAACTGCCAGGAGTCACCTGCTGGTGGGCCTCAGTACTGCATGCCAAATAACAGGTATTACCAGCGGATGGAACATTTCCTGACAGTAGGACAAAGACCTTGCAATTTTAAAGCTTACTGTTGGTGAGTGGAGACCCAGGAGGGGAGCACGGAATGGCACACGCATCCTCACAAGCAAAAGTGAACACATTTATTTTGCTGAAGGAATTTGTTATCAATTCATTGCACTTTGTTTGCACTTTATACAGTATCTTACAATAGTGAGTACACCCCTCACATTTTTGTGAAAGTGAAAATGTCCAAATTAGACCCAAAGTGTCAATATTTTGTGTGGCTACCATTATTATCCAGCACTGCCTAACCCTCTTGGGGATGGAGTTCACCAGAGCTTCACAGGTTGCCACTGGAGTCCTCTTCCACTCCTCCATGACAACATCACGGAGCTGGTGCATGTTAGAGACCTTGCGCTCCTCCACCTTCCATTTGAGGATGCCACACAGTTGCTCAATAGGGTTTAGGTCTGGAAACATGCTTGGCCAGTCCATCACCTTTACCCTCAGCTTCTTTAGCAGGGCAGTGGTCATCTTGGAGGTGTGTTTGGTGTCGTTATCATATTGGAATACTGCTCTGTGGCCCAGTCTCCAAAGGGAGAGGATCATGCTCTGCTTCAGTATGTCACAGTACATGTTGGCATTCATGGTTCCCTCAATGGACTGTAGCTTCCCAGTGCCGGCAGCACTCATGCAGCCCCAGACCATGACATTCCCACCACCATGCTTGACTGTAGGCAAGACACACTTGTCTTTGTACTCCTCACCTGGTTGCCGCCACACACGCTTGACACATCGCTAGATTCACGCATCAACACTGACTATAGCAGCACTATAGTGTTCTGCTGGCAGGGGGCCTTCTATGCTGGCAGAACACAATGATCACTGCTGGCTGCTATAGCTGCCATCAGTGATTGTATGAAATATTTTAGTTGTACTGGTTGTACTGCATTGGATCAATGGATCGACTTCAGTACCATCCTGCCCATAGATGGATCGAATCTCGGCCCATCCCTGCTGAACCGGCTGAGGTTTGATCCATCTCTGGCCAGGTTAAAGAGGTTGTATACCCTCCTGTATGATTTGTACCCATAGGTGAACCTAGAAAAAGGCTGACTTATAGGTACTGTAAATATCTGCTAAACGTGTGCTGTTTAGGCGATATTTACTGTATACTGTGCCGATTATGTCATGGGCGCATGCATTCTGATGTAACGGCCGCCCGTGCCGTTTCTTCAGGAGCGTGTGCCATGACCGGCGGCTCCTGCATGAATGTGCAGGTGTGATGTCACGCAGCTCCGTGGCCCGGAAGGAAGATGGGCAAAGATGGATGCGGCCTGCAGTGGGGACGACGTGGGCTTCGTTTGCAGGTAAGTATCCTATAATGTACTAGTATGCGATGCATATTAGCACATTATGCCTTTACTTTGCAGGGAAGAAAAAATTGGAAACAAACCCCTGAGTTTATTTCCTCTTTAAGGAGTGCAGTGGAGTTGCTTGACACTGATTAGCATTCTAGCTTTGTCTCACCAGGATCTCAAGGATTAATATAGAACACCAAGACCCCTTTCACAATGGGGCGGTGTTCAGGCGATTTAGCGCTGAAAATAGCCTCTGCTAAGCGCCTAAAAACCGCCTACCATTCATTCAAGTGTGACTTTTCACACTCGGGCGGTGCACTTGCAGGATGTTCCGAAAAGTCCTGCAAGCAGCTTCTTTGGGGCGGTTTGGGAGCGCTGTATTTAGCACTCCCAAAACACCCTGCCCATTGGAATGGAGGGGCAGCACTTCTGAAGTGCCTGAAAAGCCCCTATGCAGGGAACTCACATGGTACAGGTGCTTCAGTGCACCACTCTGTGACAAGCATAAAAATGTTGAGATTGTGTGTCCCCTCACTCTAGACAGACAGCTGCTGACTCCTACACTGGCCTGTTCCCTCCCCCACGCATATCGACACAGGGATATGATGTGTCTTCCTCAGGGGGATAGGAAGATACCTCCTATTCCTGAATCCGTGGAGGAATTGTGGATGAAATTTGGCTATTGATTTTCACAAGCACTATAGCACTTTATCATCATAGCAAGATTTAAAGCATGTTATATGGACTTTAATGCAATTTTTGTTTTGTTTTATTGTATTAATTGATTATGCCACTTAGCACTCTGGCACCTTATTTTATATTTATTTATGTCTCATTATTGATTTTTTGGTACTATATTTAGCACAGTTAATACTGTTTATTCCTATTTGGTATTGCAAATTGACTCTAGCTTAGCGCGGTATTTTCATATATTGAAAGTGTTTAGCACGGATGTATGGGACGTGATTTGGTAGCTCGCAAGAGTTTCATTTTATACATTTGTCCACAATGAATTGCTGCCAGCACCAAAAAGTGTTTTCACCTCACTTTTAACAATCATAAGCCTCCACAATAGTGCTGTGCAACTCATTTGTAAACAAAGTGCAAGTGCAAAATTACATACTATATCTCATACTACTTAATATATCCATTTAAGCCATAAATCAGTGTATAATGTCCATGAGATTAAAAAAAAAGTAGCTCTGAAATTTAAAATGTGCAAACATTTTCACAAATAAATATATCAAAAACATCCATAGATCATCATCTTCCACCTCTGTGCATATAACACAATATGATGTAAAAACTGTACATAAAATGCCCATGCAATCCTCCACCTATACTCACTGGCCGCTCACCTCACATTATGACTGTTTTACCAGTGAGTCATAACAAGCTACTCCCCTTAAGAATGTAATCAGATCTGCATGATGTATTATCCTTCCTTTACTCGGCTCTCCCCTTGATAGGTGTGATAGCAGTAATTGCAGATTTTGACGATTTGGCTGTTTTCACAGAACAACGGCAGCGTATAAAAACTATGCTACAATTCCTCCACGCCTTCATTACAGTCATTCCAAAGCCAGGGAAAGACCCCTCTTTACCTGATAACTATAGACCCATTGCCCTTCTTAATTCTGACTATAAAATCTTCACTAAAATTTTGGCCAACAGACTCTCTTTGCTCCTCCCGTCGCTTGTACATGGGGACCAGGTCGGGTTTGTCCCCTCTAGACAGGCAGGAGATAACACTAGGAGAACGATCGATCTTATCGATCTCCTGACGAAAACTAAGAAACCTGCCTTGATTCTTGGCCTAGACGCTCAGAAAGCGTTTGACCGCTTGAATTGGTCATTCATGTTTGCTATCTTACGTAAATATGGCTTCTCCGGTCCCTTTGTACAAGCGTTAAAAGCACTTTATTCTTCTCCTTCGTCCCAAGTGCAGATGGCTTCCCATATATCTCCTTCATTTACTCTAACTAATGGTACTCGCCAGGGCTGTCCCCTATCTCCCCTTCTCTTTATCCTTAGCTTAGAGCCCCTGGCAGAGGCCATTAGATCCCATCCAGACATAAGTGGAGTCCGGTTGAGACAACGGGAATGCAAATTATCACTCTTCGCAGACGATATCCTCTTAACTTTAACCCATCCTCACATATCACTTCCCTCACTTCACACAACTTTAGCCTTATTTGGGGATATTTCCGGTTATAAAATCAATTCAACCAAAACAGAAGCACTCCCTATTAATATCTCAGAAGATGCACTGTCGACCCTACAAGGTAATTTTAATTACCGATGGTGTCCTAAGTCACTAAAATACCTTGGAGTCTATTTGAGCCCTTCGTATTCTAGCCTTTTCCAAGCTAATTTTCCATCTATGTTCACTGAAATCAACAACTTATTGAAAACCTGGACGAAATTCCCTCTCTCCCTATTAGGAAGGATAAATGTCCTTAAAATGTCGATCCTCCCGAAACTTTTATACCTTTTCGAAACCTTGCCAGTGATGATTCCGTTGTCTCAGCTCAAAATCCCACAGAGAAGTTTTCTAAATTTTATATGGGATAATAAATCACATAGAGTGGCCAGCTCAGTACTTCTAACTTCCCAAAATAGAGGAGGCCTAGGAGCACCAGATATAATCAAATATTATTATGCTACACATTTGAGGGCTATAGCCTCTTGGACATCTAGGTTTGCTCCTAACCGCTGGTCCGAAATTGAGATGAGCATTACAATCCCAGCTCATCCATGCAGTTTATTATGGCCATCTACGGATAAATCCTTCGCCCAACTACGCAAGATATGCCTAAATCCAATGCTCTTTACCCTCTCAATTTGGAAAAAATGTTCGGGCAAATTTTCACTCACATCCCATTGTTCCCATTTAATAAACATCACCTTTAATCCAGACATTCCGGATAGCCTATCCTATGAAGCCATGTTGCCCTGGACAAAAGCAGGTATATTCCAGCTACGCCATATAGTTCATCCGATAACACGCAAAATACTTACCTTTTCAGAACTACAATCTAAACATGGAATTCCGCGGAATCTCTTTTACTCATTTCTTCAAATTCAACATTTTTTCTCCAAAAAACTACCACAACTGACACTTTCTATACCCACACAATTTGAATTGACATGCTCCAGAGGCCCTCATGAACCCGGCCTGATCTCCACTATATACAAAATACTGCAAGAAACTCCCCCCCTTACAGAACACACCCACGCATACATGCGTAAATAGTCCCACATCTTAGATCGGCCTATTGCTCTACAAGAATGGAGGGAGATTTGGGAAGCTACTTCAAAAGTATCCAGATGTGTGACCCACAAAGAAACAGCCTACAAAGTCTGTATGTTTTGGTATAGGACTCCAGATTTCTTGTTGAAGCATAAACTGACAACTTCAGGCTTATGTTGGAGATGTGGTGTGTCCATAGGCACACATTATCATATATTTTGGGATTGCCCTGTTCTATTGCCTTTTTGGACACAGATCCACATATCACTAGAGAAGATCTTGAACATCTCTATCCCCTTTCACCCAATACACCTTCTGCTAGGCCTTCCGATCCCAAAAATGTCCAAACACCATAGGAAGTTGATGGCTTTCGTCTTACTAGCAGCTAAACGGGCCATTCCCCAATGCTGGTTGACCAAAGCTCCCCCTACTTTTGCTCAATTTCTAAATAACACAGGTGATATTCGTAGGATGGAACATCTTACGGCTATTATTGAAGAAACCCTTCCTAGTTTCGATAAAACATGGGAAACGTGGGATGCTTCTGAATATAATTTGGAGAAACCCAATCAGACATGATGTTCAAGTAGCTAACCAATACATAGAATAATTTAATGCTGGTCTTTTTTTTCTCTCCTACACTAGATGTGTATATTTTATATGTCAATCCCTAGTTATACTATTCCTACCCTTGTTTATTCATAGAATGTGATGAAGTGGTTTCCTTGAGATGGACTTCTTTCTTATGTTATTCCATTTAATATGTGTGTATATTGTTATATCATTGTATAACATGGTAAACTTTCAATAAACAAACAATTTAAAAAAAAACAAACAAAAAACTATGCTACACAACGAGAACACCGGCTAAGGAGTAAAGAAGTTGTCGCCGCTTTGGAGGCAGCCATGTTGTTGGTTACTAGCGGGTGGACTAACAATGTCTACTCATTATATCGTGTATCGTAGTGTATACGGTGTCGGTATTCTGTGAAAATAGCCAAGTCGTTGAAATCTTCCATTACTGCTATTAGAGAGTCACTGGCTCTTTTGACAGACACTCGTCAGAAACTCCAACCACGTCACTTCTGGTTTATTTAAACTGTCAGTAATTGGATATTTTGACAAATTGCTGCTTGGACACAACACTGGCAACCGAATACAGTCTGGTACAGGAAGATTTGGCTGTTTTGACAGCCCAGTTGTCACTGCCTCGGAGGCGGCCATTTTGTTGGCTGGTATCAGAGCAGAGTAACAATCTCTGCTCATAATATTGTGCAGCGGACTCTACTCGGTTGCCGGTGTTGTGTCCAAACAGCAGTTCATCAAAATCTCCAATTACTGATGGTTTAAAGAAACCGGAAGTTAAGTAGTTGGAGTTTCTGATGAGTTGACTATTTTGACATAACACCGGCCTTAGTAAACTAAAAGCAAGGGAAATATGGCTTTATGTGGTTCCACATTATTTCCACAGACAGCCTTCTATGTAAACAAGCTGAACAAAGACATTTTCAACAAAGACTAATACTAATACTAACTGCCCTACCACACTAACTGTCACAAACTGACACCAATGCAGTAATCAGAAAAAAAAAACCTGCTTGGTGTCAGTGTGACAGGGGGGGTGAATGGGGGGGTAATCAAGGTGGGATCAGGGGGTGATCGGGGGTGTAATGTATGCCTGGCATGTTCTACTGTGTGTGTAGTGTTTGTGCACTCACTCGGATGTCTTCTCTCCTCGGCGCCGGAACGGAAATACATAATTTCCTCTGCTGCTGTTTACTATACAGCAGCAGAGGAAGAATCTGATTGGCTGGGAGCGATCGCGAGGGGGGGGGCCACGAATGGATGGTCTCCCCCTCACCTCTCATCGCTCTCAGACACAAGCCGACCACCTCAGGCACCGGGGGGGGGGTCCGATCGGCTAAACCCTAACCCTACCAGGTACGTGATTTTGCCTGCCCGTGGAATTCTGCCGCAGTATATCTGCGTTAGGTGGTCAACAACTGGTTAAAAATAGATGAGTGTTCAGCTATATGGCAGGTGATGTTTAAGGATGGGTTCACACTGGTGCGAACACAGACATTGCATGTGATTCTGTGCAGATCACTGTGCAGATCACATGCGATGTCTGTGTGATCACATGCAATGTCTGTGTGATGTGAATTCAGCCATACAAATTGTATGGCTGAAATCGCATCACATTTGCACCAAAATGGTGCAGTACCCTTTTTTGGTGCACACTGTAATCGAATCGCATGGGTGCTCACACTCATACGATCGGATTCCTGTACCATTTGACAGTTCGCACTGGGATCTGCGAACCAATCTGGGGGTGTCATTAACTTTCTATGACACCTACAGTGGTTCGCAAAGGGCAGTGTGAACTGCCTGCGAGAGACATGTGCTGCAGGAATCGCGCTGGTTCCCGCATGGCATATGTGTGAACCCAGCCTAATACTGAAAAATATAGCAGCTAAAATATGCATGCAAGTAAGGCCATACACAACTCAAACTGGTAATGGGCAGACTGAATGTACCAAGTTGATCGATTGACCAACTTGGGTACAGCCAGCCTGCCGGATTCTTTTGCGCTTATCACTGGTGGTTGCTATAGCTGCTAGCGATAATCACTGTCTTCTCCCGGCGGGGGATCCAGACAATAGCTCGGCAAGAGCAATTCCTCTGTCAGCACTGTCTGTGTTTATGGGGGAAAACGTGGAAATTTCTTTCCTGCAACCCGTGTGTGTCAGGCACATAGATACACACACACACACACACACACAGGTTACGCTTTGCCAGAGGGATAATACTGTCCCTCTAATAGATCAAGGGATGAACACGGAGCAGCCACCAGAGACATCACTAGTCCCATGTGGAAAGGACAACTATATTTCCAACTGTTCATAAGGTTTTACACTATCGGAGAATCTTTTTCCTTTTTATACTTGCATGTATATATATATATATATATATATATATACAGTGGGGAGGGAAAGTATTCAGACCCCCTTAAATTTTTCACTCTTTGTTATATAGCAGCCATTTGCTAAAATCATTTAAGTTCATTTTTTTCCTCATTAATGTACACACAGCACCCCATATTGACAGAAAAACACAGAATTGTTGACATTTTTGCAGATTTATTAAAAAAGAAAAACTGAAATATCACATGGTCCTAAGTATTCAGACCCTTTGCTGTGACACTCAAATATTTAACTCAGGTGCTGTCCATTTCTTCTGATCATTCTTGAGATGGTTTCTATACCTTCATTTGAGTCCAGCTGTGTTTGATTATACTGACTGGACTTGATTAGGAAAGCCACACACCTGTCTATATAAGACATTACAGCTCACAGTGCAAATGAGAATCATGAGGTCAAAGGAACTGCCTGAAGAGCTCAGAGACAGAATTGTGGCAAGGCACAGATCTGGCCAAGGTTACAAAAAAATTTCTGCTGCACTTAAGGTTCCTAAGAGCACAGTGGCCTCCATAATCCTTGAATGGAAGACTTTGGGACGACCAGAACCCTTCCTAGAGCTGGCCGTCCCGCCAAACTGAGCTATCGGGGGAGAAGAGCCTTGGTGAGAGAGGTAAAGAAGAACCCAAAGATCACTGTGGCTGAGCTCCAGAGATGCAGTCGGGAGATGGGAGAAAGTTGTAGAAAGTCAACCATCACTGCAGCCCTCCACCAGTCGGGGCTTTATGGCAAAGTGGCCCGACGGAAGCCTCTCCTCAGTGCAAGACACATGAAAGCCCGCATGGAGTTTGCTAAAAAACACCTGAAGGACTCCAAGATGGTGAGAAATAAGATTCTTTGGTCTGATGAGATCTTTTTGGCCTTAATTCTAAGCGGTATGTGTGGAGAAAACCAGGCACTGCTCATCACCTGTCCAATACAGTCCCAACAGGGAAGCATGGTGGTGGCAGCATCATGCTGTGGGGGTGTTTTTCAGCTGCAGGAACAGGACAACTGGTTGCAATCGAGGGAAAGGTGAATGCGACCAAGTACAGGGATATCCTGGACGAAAACCTCCAGAGTACTCAGGACTTCAGACTGGGCCGAAGGTTTACCTTCCAACAAGACAATGACCCTAAGCACACAGCTAAAATAACGAAGGAGTGGCTTCATCAACCCCGTGACTGTTCTTGAATGGCCCAGCCAGAGCCCTGACTTAAACCCAATTGAGCATCTCTGGAGAGACCTAAAAATGGCTGTCCACCAACCTTTACTATCCAACCTGACAGAACTAGAGAGGATCTGCAAGGAGGAATGGCAGAGGATCCCCAAATCCAGGTGTAAAAAACTTGTTGCATCTTTCCCAAAAAGACTCATGGCTGTATTAGATCAAAAGGGTGCTTCTACTAAATACTGAGCAAAGGGTCTGAATACTTAGGACCATGTGATATTTCAGTTTTTCTTTTTTTAATAAATCTGCTAAAATTTCAACAATTCTGTGTTTTTCTGTCAATATGGGGTGCTGTGTGTACATTAATGAGGAAAAAATGAACTTAAATGATTTTAGCAAATGGCTGCAATATAACAAAGAGTTTAAATTTTAAGGGGGTCTGAATACTTTCCATTGCCACTGTATATGCAGTGGCATTGCTAGGGGGCGCTGTCTGCACTCGGGTGACACCCGCTGGAGGGGTTACATCATGCCAAGGGTGGCCCTGGCTCCCTGTGGGAGTTTTTTTTTGACCATTGTATAACAGATGTCCCTTTATACTGCCGACCTTATACTCCCACTTATTTACCAGTACCTTATTAACAAAAAAAAAACCATACCAAATCTGGAGTAACATAGGCTGTAGCAGCCTTATTTTATTAAACAAATATATATATATATTCCAATCAAAAAACTCAACATGAAAAACATCTGTTATGAACAAAAACATTAGTCCCTCCTAGCGTTGGTCTTTGCAGGATCCTCCATAACCATTTTCATCAACATACTACACTGCGGTACCTCTCCAGTGTGTTATTAGGCCTCAAGCAGACAGGCGGGCTCAGTGACAACCACTTCCCGCTGTGTACCCAATTACCAATTTCCAGCTAACTTCCATTACCTGTAATACCACCATCAGGACCCATTCCATCAACAGGTCCTGAACTCTTCCTTCCGCAATATCTTCCTTCACCCGCAAAGACCAACACCAGCCACAGCACCCAGGGGAAAAACCTTACCCCTGAGTGCCCCTCCACACCCTCAGTGCTCTCTGTGCTCCATCTTGCAGCCCCAACGCCCACAAATCAATCCCCACATCGTTCAGGTGCACTCTGTCCCCCCGTAAATATCTCCATGTCTCCACTTCCAGTTCCAGATGTCTTATCCCCAAACCCCCATTCCTTACCACAAACCTGCTAATATCCCTATTGATCTTCCTAAGGGCCCTATTTACCCCCTCCACAGATCTAGCCAGATCTAGCCATCCTTCATGATGTCCGAGACACCATGTCCGACCACACTAGTATCATATCAGGAAATGCCATGCGAAGACACAACACTACCTTATTATACGCAGCCCACGTAGCCTCGCTCACCGATCGCTTGATCCAGCCGGAGACTTGTCCAATGCAATCCCCCACAGCCAGTCAGGACAGGGTACCCCTTGTCGCTCCCCCTCCGGAGCCAACTCTCGGAACCTGTCCCACTGAAAGCGAGATAGTGCATCAGCAATAACATTCTCGATACCTGAAAGATGCACTGCATGAATGAACACATTCAATTGTAGGCAGCGCAACACCAAGTGTTGCAGAAGCCGTACAACCGGTGGTGACGATGCGGAAACTCTGTTAATCGCCTGCACCACCCCTAAGTTGTCGCAGTAACTTCAGATCCCTGAACGACTCACCCCAAAGCTCAACAGCCAATAACACCGGAAACAATTCCAACAGCATCAAATTTTTTGTAAACCCAGTGTCAATCCATGACTGCAGCCACAGGCCTGCGCTCCACCTTCCCTGAAAAAAGGCCCCAAAAGCGTAGAGCCGGCGGCATCGGTGAACAATTTTAGATCGAAACTGCTTACCGGGCTGGCCATCCACAATGCCCTACCGTTGAAGGACTCCAAAAATGAATGCCATGTCTCCAAATCCTCCCTGTGTGCCTTCAACAAGCGCACAAAGTGTTTTGGCGACTTGATCCCGGCCGTACTTGCCGACAGCAGTCGACAAAATACTCTACCCATCGGCAAATTTTCGACAGGCAAAATTGAGCTTCCCTAACAATGACTGTATTACCCGTAGCTGTACCTTGTGTTTTCCCACCATCCCCTTGATATCCTTTTTGAGACCCTCCAGCTTATCCTCTGGCAGACAGCACTCCATAGCCTCTGAATCCAATATGATGCCCAGAAAAGTAATGACTTTCCTTGGCCCTTCCATCTTTTCGGGCGCTAGTGGTATGCCAAAGCGATCCGCAATGTGTTCCAGCCTAGCCAAGAGCACCCCACAGACCTTTGAGGATGGCGGACCCACGCAGAGGAAACCGTCCAGGTAATGAATAAAGGAATTCACTCCCGTCACGTCCCTCACTACCCATTCTACAAATGAGCTGAATGTCTCGAACAGGGTGCAGGAAATGGAGCACCTCATCGGAAGGCATTGGTCTACGTAGTGTGTTCCAATGACACCCCAAAAGCCGAAAACTTTCTGGGTGAACCAGGAGCAATCGAAAAGCCGATTCAGTGTCGGTCTTTGCCATCAATGCCCCCTGCACATAACGGCACACCCAGCCTACCACTGCATCAAAGGAGGTATAACTCACTGTACATTCATCCGGGCTAATGGCATCATTGACCGACCCCACTTTTGGAAAGGACAGGTGGTGGATAAGCCTAAATTTACTGGGTTCCTTTTTTGGTACCACCCCCAATGGGGACACCACCAAATCAGGAAATGGTGCTGAAGGGAAAGGGCCCCCCCATGCTCCCCAATTCTACTTCCTTACGTAGTTTCATTGAAACTACGTCTGCATGTAGAAAAGCCGATTTCAAATTGCGAGCCACAGGTGGACCACTTCTAACTTCCCAGGTATCCGGAAACCCTCCTTGAAGCCCATTTTTAACAATCGTGCCACTTTTCTATCAGGATACCTACCGAGGCCGCATCCTTTCCACCATCACCGGTGTCCTCCCTCTTGTGCGCAGTATCTCCAGGACAACCTTTTCCTTGCTTGAAGCATCTGGACAGGGGGTGGGTCCCCCCGCAACCTGAACACTCATGCTTGTAACGGCATGATCCCCCAAACCTGCAGGATCCCTCATTATACTGCCAGCATGCCCCTTTTCTTTTGTTGGCCGATTGTCCGAGGGAAGAAGGTCCATTGCCCCCCCCCCCTAAAAAAACTGAATCTGTGCCCTCGCCAATGTCATGAGCCGCATCCACAGGCTGATGTCCTTATGGTCCCATCTCAGTGACGGACGAACTGCCCTGCGTTGCCAGAACTGCTCATCATATCTCAGCCATGCTGTGCCCCCGTATACTCGGTATACTTCATCCACTGAATCCAGGTAACAAAAAAGAGCTGAACAATGTTAAGGGTTCTTTTCTCCTATAACACTGGCCATGATGGCGAACGCTTGAAGCCAATTGGCAAATGTCCTCGGGATCAGCCTATACCTCCTCTTCTCTTCGTCCACTTTTTTGAAATCGTCTGGCTTCACCCTATCCAGATTAAATTTTTCTAACGGCAGTAAGGAAAATATTTCCATATACTCCCCTTTCCAAATTTTTTCCCTCATCTCCGGTTTCAGGTGCGCGCCTAGAGGCCCTTCGAAACAAACATAAACCTCACATTTTGCGGAATCCGCCAACCTGATGACATCTTGTTTATTCCCGGCCTCTCCCACCCCCACGGCTTTAGGGGCAGCCTGCTGCTCTGTCACTGCATTCCCCACTGGCACGGGCACAGCCGCTGCTGACGGGGGACTCGCCTCCCCCCCAGGCCCCAGGGCCACCCCTGCCCCCCTACTTGGAGGGACCCAAGCCACCACCGGGCGCGCAGCGACTCTGTCCTGCTTCTCAAACCTGCTGACCAGTTCCTTAATGCCTGCCAGGAAGCCCATTAAGCTGCTCTCTGCCCCACCTGCAGTACCGTGGCCAATGCCTGCAACCGGTGGGGAATCCCTAGGTCCCGCCAACTCCACCGCTGACCCCGACTGCGCCACCTCTCCTATGCCACGGCCCGCCTCCCCACTTATGCTTGCCTCCCCTAAGGTAGGTAAAGTAGAAACTGACTTACCAGGCTGTACAGGGGTGATCCCACCAGCCGACCGTCCTGTCTCCCTCGCATGTCGCAGGGGAACTTCCTCCTCCGACCCTGACAGTTTGCCTTCCGACCTCTAAGCAGACGTCTCCTCCTCTTCTCTGGACAGCCCTCCAGGTGACACGGCCCTGGATGCCGAGGGGCCAGCAGCAGTCCTGGCATTTCCCCGTGCTGCCTACCCACCCATCGACTTCTGCGCCAATTTTTTTGGGCCGGTATGAGAAACCTCAGCCCCGCTGTGTGCTTCGCGCCTTGGCGTCCCTCTCCCTCCATCTGCCTCTAATCGTTGCGGTGCCCTAACCACAGGGGTAATAGGCCCAGCCACCGTGTCTCTGGATCTCCCCCGCTGAAGCCCCGGCCTGGCATGCATGCCGCGAGGGGCGGGGCCCACATTCGTTGTCTGGATTTGTCTTCTGGGCCTAGCTGCCACCCCCCGAGCCGGCCCTCCGGCCGTTATCCAAGTCCCATCTGGCCAGGGAGGCGATATCATGTCGCCGCCCGTTTTGTGGGCGGGCCCGACGGAGCCCTCAGCATACTACCAGCTCCCTGTTGTGTCCCGGAGGCAGGGGAGGGGTCAGGCAAGAATCGCTCCAGGGGCCTTTACCTCCGAGCTTGCATGGCCTCACCCCCCCTGCTACCCGCCCTCACCGCCATCTGTCCCAGCCCTGTACTTAGCATCCCCTCCAGCCACTCTGACCTCCGTCTCGCCGCCTCCGCACGAATCTGCGCCAGGAGCTGCTCCACGTCGGCCATCTTAACTTTCCTACAGCACGCTGGTGACCAAGGGGGAGGGGCCCGCTTCCTATATTAACTCTGCCTCCTCCCCTCTCCCCTTGCCAATCCAGCTAGCCCTACTATCCACCTATCAGGTTTTCCCTGTTTCCACTATCATGCAAGCCCTCTGTTTACCTCCCTTTGCTCGTTTTACTCCGGGCTTTTCTTTCCAGCCGGAACACCTCCAGCGCCGCGGCTGCACCTGGCCTGCTGTGCCTTCCTCCTCCTAACTCAGTACTGCACTGCTGAGCCTGAGACTGTCACACATCTATTCTCCACCCGGGCGGCGCTGCTGCAACTGCACACTGTGTCCTCGCCAGCTGCCACCCGGGACTGAGCTGGTGTAACAGGCAGGGGGGTGATGGATTGCTATGGGGGTGTCCTCTGCTGCCCAAACCCGAGGTGAGCTGCTGTGATAAGTGGGGGGGGGGGTGGGTTGGTGGAGCCACCCAGAATTGGTGTGCTAACGGGGGGGGGTTGCTGCTGTACACAGATATATATTTTATATATATAGTAGCTAAGCTGCCCATCCTGAGCTGGTCTGCTAAGGGGGGGTTGGGATGAGGGTGCTGCTGGACACAGAATATATATATATATATATATATATATATATATACACACACACACACACACACACACACATACATACATACATACTTACATAGATACACACACAGGCGGTCCCCTAGTTACAAACATCCAACTTACAAACAACTCCTACTTACAAACGGAGGGAGACAACAGGAAGTGAGAGGAAATCTACCCCTAGGAAGGGAAATTCACGCCTGTATGAGTTATTATGGGAAAAAGGTGGGTAAATTTGTTCACGCCTGTGTTCTTTGCTAGGCCTGGATGGTAATTTGGGATTGGAAGAGTCAGAATAGAAGGGGGTGTGGCCGCCTACATTTGGGCTCAGGAAAACCTTCTCTGATCGACTTTCTGTGAGTAGAACATGGACTGTTGATTGGGAGAGAGAGCAAAGGGAGTGAAAACCCAGAGGAGCCGAGAGAGTAACTTATAGTGCAAATTCAAGGACCATAATTTCTAATACATTCAAGTACCTAAAGGATGTTGGTATGCGGGTCATTAGGAAAGTGGTGTAGGTGTTGACCTTAAAGAACCAATACCCCAAAGGAAGCATATTGAGTTAAGCGGAGGAGCTATTCAGAGTAGTAAATCCTCAGACAGATATCTTAAAGAAGAAGCAATAAGTTGCAGTGGGAAATCATTCTGGAGACATTATTCAGAGTGATGTTCACCTGTGTGATTCAGGGAGTGCTGCATTACACAAAAGGAAAGGAACCAGGAAAGGATTAAAACAACTGCCCGACAACAATAAGGGGCTCATGGGACATCTCATGTACTTCATTGGAGATCCCACGGATTTAATCCCAAATAAAGAAACTTAAAGTGTAACTTTGACTGTTTGGAGTTATGTGGGTGCATGGGAGATCGGAAGTGGAGCGATTGGCAAAGGTAAAGAACTAAAACTCAGTAGCTCCCAAGGGAGTAGTGCGCTACAGATATATATATAATACACACACACACACACATATATAGTAGTTGAGCTGCCCACCCTGAGCTGGTCTGCTAAGGGGGTGGGGGGTGGAGGGGGTGCTGCTGGACCCAGCTTTATTTTATATAATACTTTAATTAGGGGGTCACACTACAACCGGTAAGTGTGTACTCTTCTCACTTGGTGGTGGTCTCACGAGTCAAACAACCTTTGCTGATGGTGGAGATTTTTTACACATCTACAAATTATTTTGATATAGAAGAGGAGGATATTTCTTATTTTACCCTTTTTTTCACATTGAACTTTTTCTTTTACACATTGGACTTTTTTGCTATAACAATTTATATATGAGATATTGTTTTTGGTTCACTTATAAGGCACTTTTTTACTTGCTAGCACGACTCCTTTTAGTATAATAATTGTTTCACTGTGTATAGTATCTCATGTTGGAGTTGCTGCTCTAATAAATTTATTTATGCCATGGAATTTTTTGATAGCACAGTTTCTTTTTTGTTATTTATGAGCATGGGCATCCGCAAGGAGTAGTCAAGTGCCCCCCCCCCCAGAATCAGCAAGGTGCCCGCACACTAGGGCCGGTACAAGGCATGGTGGGAAGGTGCACCTGCCTAGGGCGGAGCTTCTCTGTGTAGAGGCAGGGGGCACACTTGAAGCTCCAGCAGCTCTCTTCTCCCTGTTTTTCTACAGAGCCCAAAAGACAAGTGCAGGAAAGTAAAGTGTGCAAATATGATAAGAAAACATTCACTTCACAGGAGCTCAGCCTTATTTATTGTTGGGCTGACTCACATCTCCTTCTCAGCTGTCACAGGCTGCCCTATCGCTGTTATCATCTGCTATCAGCAAACTGCATGTGAAATGTATCTCCAATTGCTGGACCTGTCAGCATAGACTGTGTATCACCTTGCACTGTCATCCTGGTTGGACAGAAGGCTGAACCTTCTGTTATCATGTGAAGAGATTAACACTTTACTTCCCTGCATGCTTTTGCTTGACCCCCTCTTATGCCACGTACACACGATTGGAAATTCCGCCAGCAAAACTCTGATGAGAGCTTTTCGTCAGAAAATGCAACCGTGTGTATGCTCCATCTGTCTTTTGCTGGCGGAATTCCAGCAAGCAAAAGATTGAGAGCATGTTCTCTATTTTTCGGTCTGGAAAAGTTCCTATCCGAAAATGCGATCATCTGTACAAATTCCGACGCGCAAAATTCCTACGCATGCTCGGAAACAATTCGACGCATGCTTTGAAGCACTGAACTTCATTTTCTCGGATCGTCGTAGTGTTGTGTGTCACTGCGTTCTTGACGGTCGAAAGTTCAGAGAACTTTTGTGTGACCGTGTGTATGCAAGGCAAGCTTGAGCTGAATTCCGTCAGAAAAACCATCCACGTTCTTTCCAACGGAAAATCCGCTCGTGTGTACGGGGCATTAGGGCTCCTTCACATGTGTGGAAGAGACTGTTGCTCCTCTGAAAAGATCCATACTTGGATCGCTTTTCAGAGCTGTTTGAGAGGTGGTGAGGAGCAGAGGAGGCAATATGTTGCCTCCTCACCACCTGATTTAACCCAATAATTGCCATACGTTGGCCACATTGAACTACGTTATTCTTTTTCACAGCACCACCCACTGAAAGCAACATGCTGTTTAACCAGTTCTATCAGTGCTGCCAATAAGTGGCACCTATTAGTGCCCATCAGTGCCCCCTATTAGTGCCCATCAGTGCCACCTCATCAGTGAAGCCTATCAGTGCCACCTCATCAGTGGAGCTTGTCAGTGCCCATCAGTGCAGCCTCATCAGTGCACATCATTGAAGGAGAAAAACTTCTTATTTGCAAAATTTTATATTAGAAGCTAAGAAAAACTTTTTTTTTATCAGTCTTTTTTGTTTGTGTAGCGCTGACAACTTTTGTTTTTAGCCATATGTGTGTTATACAGGACATAAGTTGTTATAGTGCCATCTTGTGGACAATTGAAAAGGTACAATATTTTTATGTTTCATGATTAAGAGAAGTGACATGGAAGTGATTGATTGTTTACTTCTGAACTTTAACTATGACCTACCCACAATGCTCCTGGACAAGAGGAGAACTGAACTGCATTGTGGGAGGATATAAAAGGGCTGGGAACGGCCATCTTAAGTCTCTTGTTCCTGGGACGCGTGGGCTGCCTGTAGAACTCTGTGGGTGTGTGTGTCCCACAGGGTTGCGGCCTACCTTGTGAAAGAGCGGAGCAGCAGCAGGGATCCTGTCATTGTATTACAGTGTGCTGGAAGAGCAGAAGTGATCGTTCTGGAGACCCGTGGAGGAGGTAACCGAGGACTCCTGGTCGTTAGTGAACTGAGCAATGTGACGGCGTGGCGGTGGTTCCATACGGAATGAGAACTGTTGAGACAGAGGCATCCATCCACTCGGATCAACCCTGTGTGTCCCACAGGGTTGCAGCCTACCTTGTGAAAGAGCGGAGCAGCAGCAGGGATCCTGTCATTGTATTACAGTGTGCTGGAAGAGCAGAAGTGATCGTTCTGGAGACCCGTGGAGGAGGTAACCGAGGACTCCTGGTCATTAGTGAAATGAGCAATGTGACGGCGTGGCGGTGGTTCCTTACGGAATGAGAACTGTTGAGACAGAGGCATCCATCCGCTCGGATCAACCCTGTGTGTCCCACAGGGTTGCGGCCTACCTTGTGAAAGAGCGGAGCAGCAGCAGGGATCCTGTCATTGTATTACAGTGTGCTGGAAGAGCAGAAGTGATCGTTCTGGAGACCCGTGGAGGAGGTAACCGAGGACTCCTGGTCATTAGTGAACTGAGCAATGTGACGGCGTGGCGGTGGCTCCATACGGACTGAGAACTGTTGAGACAGAGGCATCCATCCGCTCGGATCCCGTGTGGTGAGAGGGTTAACACCCGGAAGTTTGTTTAAATACTACACACACTTAGAACTGTTACAGAGTGTTGCTGGGACTGATAGTCTCACTGAACAAGTTAAGTTGGAGAACATTACATCTGCATAGAGTTCAGTATACAAGAACTGATACTAGATGTTTGTCTCCTTCGTATAAGAACACTTAATCAGTCTGCTGGATTATAACTGCCTTAGTGTATTACCTTACACTGCGCAACACCCAAGAGGAACCCTTTTGTGGATTACAATTACAAATTCATAAGCTAGCGAAGACTGAAGATGTCAAGACTATCTCTTTTACTGCAGGGCCTTGCACTTAGTACAAAGGATAGTGACTTTACGGTTTAGAGCAGGGGGAGCTCCCTGGTATAACTATATATATATACATATACTTAAGTATATTTGTGTATGTTACTAAGACTGTTATAACTATTTACTATACTGTGGCACTACGTTGGTGTGATAGTGTAGTCATTGTAATAACCCTTTATATAAATATATTATTTACTCAAAGAAAGAAGTTATTTTTGGTTATTACTGAAAGTTTGTGTGCAGTGTTGTTATTTCTCCTGCAGGTGGAACTACAGACACCCAGGTAGAGGTAAATATAAATATAAGTGTATATTGTGGGTTAACGTTAATACTCATATCATTACAACACTGCACTACAGTTGTGTCAAGGGGATTGAACAATTTAAGAGGGGTAAAGAGAATAGAGGACAGGCCCGCTTTAAATCAGCAGCTCCACCGAGAGTTATTGCTACATTTGTTTAGCAAAAAATAAAAAACCCAGTGGTGAGTAAATACTACCAAAAGAAAGCTTTATCTGTGTGAAAAAAAATATAAAAATTTAATTTGGGTACAGTGTAGCATAAAGATGTTATTGTACCCATATAGCTGCTGATGTGCCCATATAGATGCACAATAGCAGCTATATGGGCACAACAGCATTTATAAGGGCACAATAGCAGCTATATGGGCACAACAGCATTTATAAGGGCACAATAGCAGCTATATGGGCACAACAGCATGAAGATGCTATTTTGCCCATACAGAACTTAAAATAACACAATATGATGTAAAAACTGTACATAAAGTGCCCATGCAATCCTCCACCTATACTCACTGGCCACTCACCTCACATTATGACTGTTTTACCAGCGAGTTATAACAAGCTACTCCCCTTAAGAATGTAATCAGATCTGCATGATGTATTATCCTTCCTTTACTCGGCTCTCCCCTTGATAGGTGTATTCACAGTATAGCGGTAATATAAAACAGAAGATGCAACATCTAGTGCTATCTGTCTAAAAATAGTTTATTTCTTCTAAAACATATGAATCACACTCATATAAAAGGCACTGAAGCCGTGCCAGCTGGTATCAATTCAAACATATACAATGGCTTACTGCTGTGTAGCTGGAAATGGCCGCAGGGTGACGTCATATCAGCTTCTTATCCCCATATGCGTTGCGTCCTGGGTGTGGACTTCATCAGTGGGGATTATTACTAGTGGCTATAGGAGCCGCTAGCGATAATCGCAAGTGGATCTGGCAGGCTGGTTGTACCCAAGTTAATCAATCGATCGATCAACTTGATAAATTTAGCCTGCCCACACACGGTTTGAATTTCGGACAGTGTTCTGTCAAAAGATCCAACTTGTCAAAATCTCCAATTACGTCACCCTAATACAGCAGCAGTAATTGCAAATTTCGACGACTTGGCTGTTTTCACAGAACACCGGCAGCATATAAAAACTATGGTACATGACGAGAACACCGGCCAAGGAGTAAAGAAGTTGTCGCCGCCTTGGAGGCGGTCATGTTGTTGGTTACTAGCAGGTGGACTAACAATGTCCACTCATTATATCGTGTATCGTAGTGTATACGGTGTCGGTATTCTGTGAAAACAGCCAAGTCGTCGAAATCTTCCATTACTGCTACTAGAGAGTCACTGGAAGTGACGAGTTGGCTCTTTTGAAAGACACTCGTCAGAAATTCCAACCACGTCACTTCTGGTTTATTTAAACCATCAGTAATTGGATATTTTGACAAATTGCTGTTTGGACACAACACCGACAACCGAATACAGTCCAGTACAGGAAGATTTGGCTGTTTTGACAGCCCAGCGGCTAATGAGGACAAAGTTGCCACCGCCTCGGAGGTGGCCATTTTGTTGGCTGGTATCAGAGCAGAGTTACAATCTCTGCTCATAATATTGTGCACAGGACTCTACTCAGTTTCCGGTGTTGTGTCCAAACAGTAGTTCATCAAAATCTCCAATTACTGATGGTTTAAAGAAACCGGAAGTCAAGTAGTTGGAGTTTCTGACGAGTTGGCTATTTTGACAGAACACCGGCCTTAGTAAACTAAAAGCAAGGGAAATATGGCTTCATGTGGTTCCACATTATTTCCACAGACAGCCTCCTATGTAAACAAGCTGAACAAAGACATTTTCAACAAAGACATAGTGTGCCTTCTGTGTGGCTCCTGTGTGGCTCTGTCCTGGAACCAATTCTGTTTAACTTGATCATAAAGTATACGTAGTTGATCTCTTTGCTGATGATAAACTTTGTTTACTTAGCTACATGATAAGCAGGGAAATAACTTCACAGCAGGATACAGCAAATTCCCAAGAAGACCTAGTTAAAATACTAGTTTATTTTTCCTAATTAAAAATAGATGAGTGTTCAGCTATATGGCAGGTGACGTTTAAGGATGGGTTTAAAGTAGCAGAATATCGGTAATGACATTATTGGACAAAGAACTCTGGTATGGGAGATTTATTCCATCTTTCTGGCCAGAAAAGAATGGACACTCCTGACCCGACTTGTGTCTACATATCAAGAGTGTCTAATACAGTGAATACAGTGTAGATATATTTTTCAGCATATTGCGTCACAAGCAAACAGGCGGTACACTTCTGTTTTACCAGACATTCTAACCTTTTAAAAATCAACTTATACATCCTAACCCAGACAAGTTCCGCAAACCATATATATTTTTAGCTTTATACAAAACTCGTTTCTCTGCAGTATGCTCTTGCGGTTCCTTCATCTGTCTTAAATGATGTCAGCAAGCAAGCCTTTTGCACAGAAAGAGGAATGTAGCAGATTCCTGTAATGGGGAAGTCACAAGTAGCTTCAAAATGAAATACAAGAAATATGATTCTTAGCTGAAATTCTAAATCAGTCTTACTACACACTTAACTATGGCCATATAAACTTGATCATAATCATAGCGATTAATATGAGCGAGATTAAGCATCACTAGATAACATACAGTTTTCGTTTTTTTTTTCTTTTCTATGGTGACCTCAAAACATTCTTCTACCGAGATGTTTCCCCATTGTCGGCTCCAGCCGGGTCTCTTATTAACTTATAAAACACTGCGATAGTGACCCTTGGCCCATGGTAACAATAAGAATGCAAAAAGAGTAAAAATATTAGCACTCCATACACTATAGGGAGAATCAGAAAATAATTAAAACTTGTCTCTGCAATACTTGAGTTGGTGATCAGGGTATGGTTTACCAGCTTACCGGTGGAGCTAAAGCTCTGAATGGTTAGCCAAGTTTTATAGGGTGCATAAGTAGGGTTATAACAGGTTATCTGATTTTCAACGGAGCACATTGAATAGGTAGTCCCATTATGTATGCAAGTACCAGTCTCTGTGCCCTTGCATTGATAATGAGAGTGCCACAGTAACATCTTGGTAGCTATGGATCCTACTCTGGTGGTCCTTATACAAGGGTCACATGAATTACCCTCCCCCCTTTTTAGCTTGGCCAGTATCACTGCTATGGCTTTCAACAGTCTCGTTATAAAGATTTTAGTAAACATTACACCGATGAATATCCTCAGGCTTCAGCTTGTGCGTAGACCTACCAGCGTCCGGGCTGTGGTTGGAGCAGAGCTTAGTAGATATCCTTTATCTTCCGCCGTGCGTTGAGCCAGCAGCTTCCAGGAGTGTGTTGGCCGCAGGGCTGCAGTCTGTCTATCTTCTGCCGTGCGTAAATTCAGCAGCTTCCAGGGGTGTGCTGAACACAGGTCTAGAGTTCTTCCTTCTGATTTCTCTGGTCAATCTCAGTCTCAAAGGATCTTGGGGATCTACTGTACTGTGCCAGGAGTCTGTGAGGTCAGCAGCTCGTTTTACCCTGGAGTGATGTATCCAGGGTGTCACCTCAGCTACCTTAATGGCTGTTGGGGTAGATAGCAGAACAGTGTAAGGACCTCTCCATTTTGGCCCTAGTGGGGTTAAGTTCCACTCCTTTGCCCACACTGTGTCTCCTGGTTTAAAGGGGTGTACTGGGTTCGAAAAGCTTACGGGCAGTTTCTCTTGAACCCATTTCCCTATGTCTTGCTTACTCTCCCCAAGTCTCTGTATCAGTTCACGGTTAACTACCCCTCCTATCTGATGCAGGTCTCCTCTTATCCCTCTAATGATGGGTGGGGGCCTACCATACAGTACCTTAAAGGGGACAGATTTGTCCTCTTTGTTGAGGTACTCCGAATTCTCAGTAAAGCCATGGGCAACATCAAGGTCCATTTCATTTGGGTTTCCTGACAGAGCTTGGCCAGTTGTGACTTGAGCGTGCGGTTCATTCGTTCAACTTTTCCAGAGCTTTGGGGCCTATATGCAGTGTGTAGTTTCCAAGTAGTCTTAAGTGCTGTTGCTAATTCCTGGAGGCACTTGTGGACAAAGGCAAGGCCATTGTCTGAGCCTATATCTGGGGATAAACATCTTTTACAAAACTGCTTTCGTCAGTAAAGTACTCAACGTTTGGACTTTCCAAGGGGCTGTCTTTCAAGTCTGGTCGGCTTGCATATCCATTACCTGGAGACTGTCATGAGTTAGGGGTTCCTGTGAGGTGGGGAGCAGAGTGGCTGGGTTTAAAGTGTTTACAGTCTCTAAGTGGATACGAGGATTCACACAGCATAGCTTGATATTTAACCATTCGACAGTTAGTAAACCAATGATTTCCCTTGTAATCCATTAATGCCTGTACTTGGTGTGGGACTCGGACATAAGTCTCCTGACCTAATGACAACTTGTCAGCTTCCGCCACAAGGAGGGCTGTTGCTGCGATGGCCCGCAGGCAGGATGACCATCCCTGAGCTACAGTGTCCAGTTGTTTTGAAAGGTATGCTACAGGGCGCTGCCAAGACCCAGAGTATTGTTTCAGGACTCCTACTGCTATTCCTTGTTTTTCACTGACATACAAATAGAGGACTTTTTGGCTATCTGGCAAGCCTAGCGCAGGAGCCTGCATTAGGGAGACCTTAATGTCTTGGAATGCTCTGTTTTGTTGTTGTCCCCATTGAAAGGGTTCCTTTTCTCCCCCTTTGTGGATTCATAGAGGGGTCTGGCTTTTGTGGCAAAGTCCGGTATCCAGATTCAGCAGAATTCTGCCACCCCCAGGAATTCACGTACTTGCCGTCTGGTAGTCGGGGTGGGAATCTGACAAACAGCTTCTTTCCTGCCTTCTCTCATATTGTCTCTGTCCTTGTGATACTCTGAATCCCAGGTACTTTACAGTCTCTTGTCACAATTGCACCTTTCTCCGGGACACCTTATAACCTGCCTCCCACAGTAATTGTAACAGTTCATTAGTGACCGCTGGGTGCATGGTCATTACAGCCTGATTGACCGCTCTGAGGTCTTGAACAGGACGACAGTGAGCTGTTTCGGGTTTCTGTACTGGGAGTAGAGGTGTATTCCAGGGAGACTGACAGGGTTTTAGAATTCCATAGTGTAGGAATTTGTTTAAGTACTTTTGTATTCCTACTAGGGCTTTTAGAGGGACTGGGTACTGTTTCAGGCTGACTGGAGTGGCTCCTGATTTTAATTCAATAAGGATTGGGGAAATGTGTCTGGCTAATCCTGGTGGGTTGTCTTCTGCCCATAGTCCCGGGATGTCTTACAGTATGCGGGCTTCAAAGGGATGGGGCAATTTTAGGATAGCCTGTCCGTCAGATTGGAAGTATATGTATGCTCTGAGTTTAGCAAGTAAGTCTCTGCCCAGCAAGGGAATAGGGGAATCCGGCATGTACAGGAACTGATGTTGGACTTGATGCCCCCCCAAAACTACAAAGTCTTTCTAATAGGAAGGGTCTTTTGCCTTTATACTTCTGCACTGCTTGGTTAATTCTGTGTCTCTCCTCAGTATTAAAAAGGGTCAATAAAAGTTGCTGGCAGTCCGACCAAGTGGGGTTATGGGTCTGAGTTATTGACCGGAGCAAATCTGTGATGGCTTGGGGCTTCTCAGAGTAGGCAGGGTTATGAATCTTCCAGTTCAGTAAATCTGTTGTGGTAAAAAGGGGTGTAAACTAGAGTCTGATGTTCCTCCACCGCCTGTTGTCTTAGGGGCATTTGCAGAGGTATGTTGAAAGACGGGGCAAGGGTCCGGCTGTTTGCATCAGGATTTCTCGGAGTGGAAGTGGACACTTGATTGGGGAGCCCATTGACTACTACTGAGTTCCCTATTTCTGTCCTGCCTATACCCAGAGTGTTACGGTTCGGAGTATATTTACTGAGATTTGGCATTGACAAACTTGCTGAATCTGATGTAGGTGGACAACAACTTGAGTCCCCTTGTTTACTGGACGGGGCATTTGGACATGGCTCTGACCTGTCTCTATCTGAGGTCCGTTCATCTACATACGGGGGAGGCTGATCTGTCTCTTCGGGTTGAGAATATATGTGAGAGCCTAGTCACTGCATAAGGAGTCAGCATGTAGTCGACAAGGAACCACCGGACACTCCCATGCGGGGAGGTGCCGGTAAAGAAAAAGAGGAAGTAGGAGCAAAGCGGCAGACGAAAACCTGGGTGATCGACTTTCTGTGAGTAGAACATGGACTGTTGATTGGGAGAGAGAGCAAAGGGAGTGCAAACCCAGAGGAGCCGAGAGAGTAACTCATAGTGCAAAGTCAAGGACCACAATTTCTAAAACGTTCAAGTACCTAAAGGATGTTGGTATGCGGGTCATAAGGAAAGTCGTGTAGGTGTTGACCTTAAAGAACCAATACCCCAAAGGAAGCATATTGAATTAAACAGAGGAGCTATTCAGAGTAGTAAATCCTCAGACTGATATCTTAAAGAAGAAGCAATAAGTTGCAGTGGGAAATCATTACAGGAGACATTATTCAGAGTGATGTTCACCTGTGGGATTTAGGGAGTGCTGCATTACACAAAAGGAAAGAAACCAGGAAAGGATTAAAACAACCGCCCGAAAACAATACGGTGCTCATGGGACATCCCATATACTTCATTGGAGATCCCACAGATTTAATCCCAAATAAAGAAACTTAAAGTGTAACTTTGACTGTTTGGTGTTATGTCGGTGCATGAAGATCGGAAGCGGAGCAATTGGCAAAGGTAAAGAACTAAAACTTGGCAGCTCCCAAGGGAGTAGTGCGCTACAGATATATATATAATACACACACAAACATATATATATATACACACACACACATATATAGTAGCTGAGCTGCCCACCCTAAGCTGGTCTGCTAAGGGGGCAGGGGAGAGGGTGCTGCTGGACACAGCTATATTTTATATAATACTTTAATTAGGGGGTCACACTACAGCCGGTAAGTGAGGAAGCCCGGAGCAAAAGAAATAAAATGCAATAGGCGCAGGGTGGGCATGACAGAGTTAACAGGGGGACCATAGTAGGGAGATTATATGTAAAAGGTGCTGGGATTGGTTGGGTGGTTTAAGGAAAGGGTGGAGCAGAGTTAACTGAACAGAGGGAGAGATCCCTCCCCAGCCCAGTTTGTTAGGAGGAGCGAGCTTGGAAGCATGGCAGCGGTGGAACAGCTTTTTGCCAGGCTGAAGGCCGAGGCAGCATCCAAGGGACCGGGATGGCTGGAGGACAGACTGGCAGCGGCGCTGGGTGAGAGTTCCTCAGCGGCCACTTCGGCAGGGCGTGAGTCAGCGTGAGTCCGGCGGATCAGGCCGCCGGCTCGCTTCACCCCAGATCCCCCTCTCCTTCTCCCTCCCAGAGTGCAGAGACAGCATGGCCGTGTGTGCCGGCCGATATCAGGGCCGCCCACGAAGCGCGTGGCAGCTCATGGAGTGGGGGGAAGGGGCAGCAGATCCAGACAGGCCGAGGAGCGAGGAGGGGTAGCGCCAGCAGCTCCAGGGCGGATGCTGGGCATGCAGCGTGAGGATATCGAGCCCGACCTCTGGCTTTGATGCGGCGGGGGCGGGGCTTCGGCATGGAAAAAGATCAGCGACGGCAGCCGGGCACCCCAGATCCGCGGCCGGTGGCCCCCCAATGACAGAAGGACGGAGGACAGCGCATGACAGTGGCCTTGCGCGGCACTGCAGGAAGGAGGACAGTGGGCACAGAAAAGCAACCCACAAATGGGTGGGTGGATCCGGTGCTGGGAGGAGGAGTTTGGAGAACTGCGGATCCCCGGCATCTAGTGACACATCCGCTGGAGGGCTGTCGGTGAGTGAAGAGGAGATGGCGGTAGACCGGTCTGAGGGTGAGCTGTCGCAATCGGACGATGATGGGCAGCAAGGACGTCCAACAGCGGTGGAGACGGGACCATCGGCTGGTGGGACCCCTTACAGGCCTCCTGGTAAGTCTGTATGTATTACTTCATGTGTTGGGGGTACTGATGTGGGGGGGTGGGGGAGAGTAATAGTGAGGGTCAAGTCACAGCAGGGCGGTCGGTCGTGACCGCGCCCCTCCCTCCGGCCACACTGGTTGCAGACCGCGCCACGGCGGATTCAGGGTTGCAGGCATTTTTAGCGGGTTTGAAGCAATTAGTACACAAGTTTGAGCCAGGGCCGAGTGGTATACAGTCGCCTGCGGCGGCATGGGTGGCTCCTGGGGTCAGGGGGGTGACGAATGGGGTGACAACTGGCATAGGGCCTCCCCCCGGGCCTGCTACGGAGCCAGCGGTGCCCGCGACGGAGGTTGGAGGGGTGGCAGGTAAGGAGGTGGCGCTTACGACATCAGAGGGGGCAACAGGGGAAGGGGCTAAAAAACAGGACTTAGTAAGGTTGGCGGATGCTGCAAAATGCGAAGTTTGTGTGTGTTTTGAGGGGCCCCTCGGAGCACACCTAAAACCTGAGGTGAAGGAAAAAATTTGGAAGGGAGAATACGTGGAGATTTTTGCGCTCCTACCGCTGGAAAAGTTCAATCTGGATATGGTGAAGCCAGAGGATAACAAAAAAGAGGACGAAGAAAAGAGGAGGTATAGGCTCATCCCTAGGACTTTCACGAATTGGCTGCAGGTCTTTGCGATAATGGCGGGCGTTATTGGGGAAAAGTACCCGGAACGGGAAGGTATGTGTTCGTAAAGTTCTCCTTATGGGGCACGAAACTCTACCTACCAAATACTAATCAAATATCGTATGCTCTGCGGTACATGAGGATCTTGTCGGAATTTGCAGAGGGTAAAATAATCATAGGCGGGGATTTTAACGCCCCCCTGGATCCACTCCTAGACTCATCAACATCTCGCTCATCCATCTCCTTTACTAAGTTAAGGGCATTTAAACGGGCTATATACGATCTACGTCTAATCGACATTTGGCGGGTTCTCTTCCCCAAAAACCGCAACTATACCCACTTCTCACAGGTCCATCACTCTTATAGTCGTATAGACTATTTTCTTCTTGACCACAGCTGTTTAGATTGGTCACCTGAATGTGAGATAGACTCAATGGTCTGGTCCGACCACTCGCCTATATATCTGACACTAATGATTCCCTCCACACCGGTGAGGGAGTGGACGTGGAGGCTGAATGACTCCATTCTCACAAACTCTGACTGTTCCCAAAAGGTCTCAGAAACCATTCCTAATTTTTTAAAAGATCATGCGTCAGACACTACCTCGCTACCCATACAATGGGAGGCACTTAAAGCTGTCCTGCGAGGAATCTTTATTCAGATGGGGACCCGCTTGAAAAAGGTTCGCTCAGCCGCAATAACCTCAGCAATGCAAAAGCTTCGAGACCTTGAGACCCAACATAAACGAGCTCCAATGGTGGGGACTCTTACAGAGGTCTCAACGGCTCGATCCCAACTCAAGGACTTATATGAGGCTTCGGCTCGCACCTATGCGGACAGACTTGCTTTACATCAGTACCAATTCCAAGATAAATGCGGTAGACCGTTAGCTCGCACCCTTCACCCAAACATGTCTTCCACATTTATACCCCAGATTCGGGCCCCCTCTGGAGAAATGCTCAGTGAGCCCTCCAAGATATCACAAACATTCCGAGATTTCTACCACACACTATACAATCTTTCGCCCGGCGTCTCTTCTAGCCCCACCCTTACACCTGACACCGATAGACAGTCTTATGTTGAGGAGACGAAGCTCCCTACATTGGACGGCGATACTGTAGAAGAGCTAGAACAGGTAATTACAACAGATGAGGTCTTGGGGGCGATAGCGGCCACCCCGTCCGGTAAAAGCCCGGGGCCCGACGGCTTCACCCCTAAATTTTACAAGACATTTGCTCCCCTATTGACCCCCTTCTTGGCTAGAGTATTCAACTCCATATCAGAAGGCTTGGCGTTTCCTCCACAAACGCTTGAAGCCCATATTACTATTATCCCAAAACCAGATAAGGACCCTACTTTGTGCGCTAATTATAGGCCCATATCGTTAATTGGAGTGAACTTGAAAATATACGCCAAAATTTTAGCCACTAGATTGAAGCCGCTTCTCCCCCGCCTCATACACCTGGACCAGGTGGGCTTTGTAAGTGGTCGTGAGGCAAAAGATAACACCCTGAAAACTCTGCTTCTTACCGACTATGCACGCACCCATGATGTCCCTCTATGCCTTTTGACGGTCGATGCGGAAAAGGCATTTGACCGGGTTGACTGGCAATTCCTCCAGATGTCTTTGAAACAGATAGGTCTAGGCCCCAAAATGCTATTCCGAATTATGTCCCTTTACTCCTCTCCTTCTGCTAGAATACAGGTGAACGGCTCATTATCACCCTCATTTCCCATCCATAACGGGACACGGCAAGGCTGTCCTTTATCTCCCCTTCTCTATGTCCTTGTTATGGAACACCTGGCAATTGCCTTGCGCAATAACCCTAACATCTCTGGTGTATCGATAGGCCCTATTCATTCCAAACTGGCTCTCTTTGCGGATGACCTACTAATGTTTGTAACCCAACCCCATCTATCTTTAACACATATTATGCAGGAATTCACGAGGTTTGGGAAGCTGAGCAATTTCAAAGTGAATCATACTAAGTCAGAAATACTGAACATTTCTTTATCACAGGAGGCCCTCCGCCAAGTCTCCATTAAGTTTCCCTTTAAAACAGGCTCCACTTCCATCCGTTACCTTGGAATCCAAATACCCACAGAAAGGTCCCAATTGTTCTCTCAGAACTATGCTCCCCTTCTGCTTAAAACCAAGACTGATCTATCAAATTACACGAAAAAACGCCTATCGTGGCTAGGCAGAGTGAATTCTCTAAAAATGGACGTCCTCCCTCGGTTTCTTTATTTGTTCCAGACAATTTCCATTTCAATACCCTCCTGGTTCTTTAAGAAACTCCGCCAACTGTTCTCCTCCTTTATCTGGGGGGGGGGGGCTCGTCCTCGGATACGCTATGAGACGCTATCGCTTCCCAAGATTCGTGGTGGAGCTGGAGCTCCGGATGCCTCTATATATTATAGAGCAGCAGTACTAACACGTATAGTTAACTGGTTCCATCATTCCTCCACCAAATTATGGGTACAAATAGAGAGCCATCTCAATTCAATAGATCTCCGCGCACTACCGTGGACGCCTACTGAATTCCTAAAAGGGGGATTACCCCTGAGCGACCTCACCCGACAAACTATACAGATTTGGACCCGAATTAATTCCTCCAAGACCCTATCTCCTCTGAAAGGACCCATGACTCCACTGTTTGGAACTCCGGCTTTTCCACCAGCCCTACAAGTAGAGAGTTTTGGCCCTTGGTGCAAGAAGGACCACAGACGACTTGCCCAAGTCCTGCGTTCAGATCCTTCTCTGGCTCAAGACATTCCCTCCGGCCCACCTTCCCATACTTCTATGCACTGGCTGCAGAGGCAACAGGTGCTATCTTTTATTCGAACCTTCCCATCCTTACCTGATGTACTTACTGACACAACAGACTTGGAGAACATGCTGCTCCAGATTGACCCTCCTACGCATGTGGTCTCTCAACTATACTCTCTCATACATATGGTCTATAATCCTGACCTCCCCCCATACACACAGGCCTGGAGGGAAGAATTGGGTCACCCCATCTCACCTGTAGATTGGCAAAAATGCTTCATTCTGACTCATAAAATATCCTTAGCCTCCAAATCGCAAGAAAAGGGATTCAAATTACTGACCCGTTGGTATAGATGCCCCTCGACATTACGATGGATAAACCCGACACTCCCGGATACCTGCTGGCGTTGTTTGTCAACAAAGGGAACCTTACTCCACATTTGGTGGGAGTGCCCCCCTGTGCGGAGGTTCTGGCAAAAGATCCTCGATCTGTACTGCAGACTCATGGCGACCTCGGTTGCATCCTCTCCTGAGGTAGCCCTGCTATCTATGCTCCCTGGCCCGCTTAAATCGGTCAAAAAAGACGTTCTGCATCACTTTTTGGCGGCAGCTAGAACGGTACTGCCCAGACATTGGAAGTCGACAAGCATGCCTTCCCTGGGGGATTGGGCAATTGAAGTGGACCAAATTAATGGACTGGAACGGATGTTGTCGCAGGAAACGGGTAAGGAGGAACAATTTTCCAAGACCTGGACCTCGTGGTCTATCTTCCGCTATTCCGCTGAATTTATTCCATGGGATACAGAGGACTCCACCAATGCAACTGTGTGACCAGAGTGGAAGGTCTTTCTCTTAATATCTGTATTCCTTTCTCCCTTGTCCCCTCTATTCCTACCCCTCTTTTTCTTTTTCTCCCCTTATATGTTACAATGCTATACGATCACCTAAATCATTCTATCTAATCTCATCAGACAAATAATGTGACACACAATGAGCTTCCCCATCAGAGAAAATACATTTAGCACAGCAACAATAGTCCTAGCTTGTTTGCAATAGGTGGACATCACTCGGGGAGTGGATAGTGGTACTCACCTGCACTTTAATCAGCTTAGACGGTATAGCTACGCAGGCTAAATATCAAACCAAATCAATAAAAGCTCACAAATTGCTTAAGACATAAGATGATATGTTACCAATATCGCAATGATGTCTATTTCTACTTTTATGTGTTTTTGTATTACATAACTGCTGTACACTGTACACTTTTCCTTTCTCAATAAAATAAGATTGAATTAAAAGTACCCGGAACACAGCTCGGCACTGTTCTGCTATCTGGACGCCGTGGGAGAGGCACACAGAGTCTAAGGGGGAACAGCATGGCTACGATACGATGAGCAATTTAGGCAGCGGAGGGCTATACGCCCGTCCTTGAGGTGGGATCATAAGGACATCAGTTTATGGATGCGCCGTATGACATCGGCTAGGCCAACGAGTCAGTTTTTTCAAGGTGGGGCCGGTGGTTCATCCAACCCCGGACAATCGGCCACAAGAAAAAAAGGGGTTTGTTGGCAATTTAATGAGGGTGTCTGCAGATTTGGGGGGTCGTGCAAATACAAGCACGAATGTTCGGGTAATGTCGGTGGACACCCCGTACCGGCGAATCTGTTAGTAAGGGGGACAACGCCGGTGATGGTGGGAAAGATGCAACCTTTCCTCGATAGGTACCCGGATAAGGAGGCAGCGCAGTTGCTGAGCCTGGGGTTTTTGGAAGGGTTTAGAATTCCGTAGCGGCTGGTCGATACTCCCCCTCTGTCACGCAATTTGCGGTCAGCCTTACAACATGCGGACGTGGTTTAGGAGAAACTGCGGAAGGAGGTTTTGTTGGGTCGCATGGGTGGTCCTTTTCCTTTTTTGCCAATACCGGATCTGGTGGTGTCACCTATTGGGGTCGTGCCGAAGAAAGAGCCTAACAAATTTAGGCTACTTCACCATTTATCATTCCCGAAAGGGGGTTCGGTGAATGATGCCATCGACCCGGAGGTATGCGCGGTTTCCTATACGTCTTTTGACGCAGCGGGGTTTTGGGTTAGGAGGTATGGGCAGGCGGTTCACCCGGACAGTTTTTGTTTGTTGGGTTGTTATTGACAGGAAGAATACTATGTGGATTGCTGCCTGCCCATGGGGTGTTCTATGTCCTGCTCATTGTTTGAACAGTTTAGTTCTTTCATTGAGTGGGTGGTGCATGACGTCGAGGGAGTAAATTCCATCATACACTACTTGGACGACTTCCTCTGCGTGGATCCACCTACATCAGAAGTTTGCACGGTCCTGTTGGCCACGCTAGAGCATGTTGCTGATAAGTTTGGCATCACTTTGGCGCCGGAGAAGACAGGCAGGGCGCTGTGGATGTCAGGTCCAGTTAGCAACTCTGATCTGGAGCTGTACACAGATGCGACGGGTTCTGCGGGTTTTGGAGCCTATTTCCAAGGTAAGTGGAGTGCAAGGCCTTGGCCTCAGTCGTGGAAGGATGCAGGGCTTGTGAAGAATGTGTTACTGTTGGAATTGTTCCCTGTGGTGTTAGCAGTGGAGTTGTGGGGGGAATCTTTCAAGAATTTGAAAGTGAGGTTTCACGGGGACAACTTTGGGGTAGTACAGGTGATTAACAAGGTGTCAGCAGCTTCACCGCTGGTAGTCAGGTTGCTCAGACACCTGGTATTACATTGTCTGCAGTTGAATGTGTTTATCTATGCTGTTCACCTCTCCGGAGTGGAAAATGTCATTGCTGATGCGTTATCTCGCTTTCAGTGGGACAGATTCCGGGAGTTGGCACTGGGGGCGGAGCAGAGTGGGGTCCCTTGTCCCGAGTGGCTGTGGAGGATTGCCTTGGACGAGTAGCCGGCTGGATCAGGCAATCGGTGAGCGACCAGACGTGGTCAGCATACAACAGGGTATGGCAGGAATGGGTATCCATGGTGCAACAGGTCATTGAAGGACATGAGGAACCAGATTTCAGGTTGCTAGTTTTGTATTTTGTTTCTCGGAATTTGAAGGACGGGGTGTCGGTGTCGGGGTTGGAGAAGAAAATGGCAAGGTTGGCGTCTTGGTTAAAATTTCACGGTTTACCTAACTTAACTAAGAATTTTTGGGTTAGACAGGCACTGAAGGGCTATCGGCGTGCTAAGCCGGGGAGGGACTCTAGGCGTCCGGTTTCGTTTGAGCTTTTAGAAAGGTTGTTGGCACAGTTAGCATTGTCCTGTTCATCGGAGTATAAGGTGCTTTTGTTCAAGGCGGCATTCGCCTTGGCATTTTTCGGGCGTTTAGGATTAGCAAATTAGTTAGTCCCTCTAAGAAGAAGAATGTGGGGATAGGTGTGACGGATGTCAGATGTGGGGAGGACAGGCTATCCATACTGGTTAAAAAAATCTAAAACGGATCAGCGGGGCAAGGGGAAGACGGTGCAGGTTTTTTCACGGCCGGTTTCTCCCTTGTGCCTGGTAAAATTGGTGCAAGGATTTTCTTGCGATACGCCCGGAGGTGGCAGGTTCCTTGTTTGTGCATCGGGATGGGCTGTCATTATCTTGTTTCCAATTCATTGCAATTTTTAAAAAATGTTTGGGGGCGTTGGGTTTGGGGATCAAAATTTGTTATCCCATTCCTTTCGGTCAGGGGCGGCTACGGAAGCAGTTCGATGGGGATTGGATGAGGCGGCGGTGAAAAGGATAGGGAGATGGGAATCTAGAAGGTTTCACTCTTATTTTCACCCTCATATATTGAATATGTAAAAAGGGGGTAAGGACAGGTTTTAAAGTGGTAAATTGAAATTGTATGTGTTGGTTGTCATATTGATTTGCTGGGGGTTTGTTTTTCTCTTTTCTTTCAGGAAGAACATAGTGCCTGGTCTGGATAGTGGGCCATTCATATGTGTGTTGGGGGCAAGGAGAGGAGATGCACGGCGGAATGGGAGACAGTTGGGTTTTTCCAGACAGGAAGCCTGTCTCCGGTGGTTGGGGGTGCCGGGTATGCTTTGGGGTAGGACAGTGTCGGAGGTGCGCAAATTTGCACGGCTGAATAGGCCTCCTGACATGTTGGTTCTACACGTGGGTGGCAATGATTTAGGGATTAGGTCAATGTTGGATTTGGCTCGAGACATCAAATTCGATTTTTGGCAACTCCGCATGGCCTTTCCACACATGCTTATTGTGTGGTCGGACATTGTGGCACGAACCACTTGGAGGTTGGCTAGGTCAGTGGATAAGATTAACCGGGCCAGGAAGAAGGTGCACAAGGAAGTTAGTTGTTATGTGGTCAGGATTGGTGGGCTTGCAATCAGACACCTAGTGTTGGAAGTGGATACGTGGCGGTACTTGAGAAGAGATGGAGTACACTTGAATGATGTGGGGATCGACCTGTGGGCCTTGGGTTTACAGGATGGGATCCAGCGAGCTTTGAGGGTTTGGCAGGGCACACAAGGGTAAGGTTTTCCCCTGGTGAGTGCTGTGGCGTGGTGCTGGTCTTTGCGGGTGAAGGATTAAACCCCAGATATGAAGAGTTCGGGACCCATCGGTAGTATGAGGCCCATTGGTCGTATTCCAGCTAACAGGGCTTTAGCTGGAATTGGTTATTGGGTGCACTGCGGTCAATTCGTTTGTTGCCTCCGAGCTAGCATGTCAGCTGGAGGCCTATTTTAGTTAAGGTACCGTAGTGCTGGAGTGGATCGAGTGGCAAGATTGGTGGGTTTTTTCCTGCAAAGACCAACGGGAGTATTTAACAGATGGGGGTGGTTTATTTCAGGTGTTTTCATACAGTTATGTTAAATTATGTTAATTTTATTTGATTGGTTATTATTATTATTAATAAAGAAAATTGCCTGCTATAGCCAATATTTACTCCAGATTGGTGTGGTCTCATTTTCTGGGGAAAAGAAGGTGAAGGGGTTCATAGAAGTTTGTTTTGTGGGTTCATGACTCTAAGGGGTAAACAGGATACATCTGTTATACAATAGTCAAGGAAGCCCGGAGCAAAAGAAATAAAATGCAATAGGCACAGGTCGGGCATGACAGAGTTAACAGGGGGGACCATAGTAGGGAGATTATATGTAAAAGGTGCTGGGATTGGTTGGGGTTTAAGGAAAGGGCCAAGCAGAGTTAACTGAGCAGAGGGAGAGATCCCTCCCCAGCTCAGTTTGTTAGGAGGAGCGAGCTTCCCACCTTCCCTCCCTGAAGTTTGGTGAGTATGGTGTCAAGATTAATTTGTTTGAATTCTACAGTGCGTGGATGTCGTGGCAGCATACAGTTATGTTAATTTATGTTAATTTTATTTGATTGGCTATTATTATTATTATTAATAAAGAAAATTGGCTGCTACGGCCAATATTTACTCCAGGTTGGTGCGGTCTCATTTTCTGGGGAAAAGAAGGTGAAGGGATTCGTAGCAGTTTGTTTTGTGGGTTGATGACTCTAATGCCGCGTACACACGGTCGGACTTTTCGGCTACAAAAGTCTGACAGCCCGTCCGACAGACTTTCGGCGGACTTTTGGCGGACTTGCGGCAGACTTTCTAATGAACGGACTTGCCAACACACGATCACACAAAAGTTTGACAGCCTAGTACGCGGTGACGTACACCAAGTTCGACGAGACTATAAAACGGAAGTTCAATAGCCCATACGATACCCTTTGGGCTTCTTCTGCTAATCTCGTGTTTATCTCATGTTAGTAGAAGTTTGGTGAGAGACGATTCGCGCTTGTGAGACTCGTATTTTTCAGTTTGTTTTAACTGTTGTTCAGTCTGTGCTTGTGAGGTTTGTATGTGCTTTTCAGTGCGTTTGGACAGTTGGCATTGAGAAACCTTTGTTTTATTGTCCACTCGTTGCTGATTTTCAGGTCGCTCTTCACAGGCCTTGCTGTTCTTCAGTGCGTTCTGTTAAGTGCGTTCTGACCAGCCGACCGTTTTGAAGCCATGTTACCTGTACGTACTCGTCGTAGAGCTCATGCATTGTATGTGCTTGGTGCTGTAGTTCATTCTTCAGCCCAAGACCAGTCCATGAACAGGGCGAGGAGGAGTTCATGGACCAAGAATTGGTTGCTCCAGCGTGACCAGTTTTGTCACATGTCATTGCTCCGTGAGATCCGTGAGAATAATCCTGAGGATTTCAGGAACTTTCTCCAGATGACGGACCCCGTTTTTGACCGTTTGTTGGCTTTGCTTACTCCTTATATCAGCAGGCAGGATACCTGCATGAGGCAAGCCATCACTCCGGAGCAGAGGCTAGTTGCCACGTTGCAGTACTTGGCGACAGGGAGAAGCCTGCAGGACTTGAAGTTCTCAACAGGCATCTCCCCCCAGGCTCTGGGGATCATTATCCCAGAGACCTGTTCTGCCATCATTCAGGTCATGCAGAAGGACTATATTAAGGTAAGAATTGTATCCTTTATTAGCATCACATGTTATTTTATTTATTCTTTGATAATGTAATGTATTTCTCAAACACTACTTACCATCATTGCAATATAGTGTGAATGTCCCCTTTTTCTCCTCATGCATGCTGTAATTTTTTCTGTTCTTTTTTGTCATACATGTATATTTGCCTTCACTAACCTCCCCAGCATACAATGCTGGGCACATATCCACCTATTCTACTCAGTTTGAATGTATTTAGTCAGCTGCATTGTATTTTGTTTCCCCTAAACTCCATCCAAATAGTGTGTGTGTCATTAACTAGATTTCAACCCCACCCCCCTAAACTCCATCTAAATAGTGTGTGTGTCATTAACTAGATTTCCAACCCCCCCCCCCTAAACTCCATCCAAATAGCGTGTGTGTCATTAACTTGATTTCCAACCCCCCCCCCCCCTAAACTCCATCTAAATAGTGTGTGTGTCATTAACTTGATTTCCAAACCCCTCCCCCCCTAAACTCCATCCAAATAGTGTATGTGTCATTAACTTGATTTCCAAACCCCCCCTAATATTTTGCTATAATGTTCTGTGGTGTTGATTTTTACAAAGCAAATATATGTTGCACTTTGCAAAATGCATTTGCACTCTGCAAGTGCATTTGCTCCAGGGCTTTAGTAAATGAGCACAAGCTCTGCTGATTTCCATCATCCAATCATGTGCAAGCCACAAAGTGTTTGGATTAATTGCCCTTGCATGGGATTGGGTACTCCTTGCAACATGAAGCCTTTTACCTTACCTCATTTACTAAGCTGTGGAGCAACTGCACTTGCAGAGTGCAACAACTGCACTTTTCAAACTGCACAGTCTTGTAGCCTTTAGTCAATAAAACCCTGCTCTTAAACGTTTAATTTCTAATTTCACCACCCCCTAAAATGTAACAATGTGCCATCAGAGGGGGTGAGCAATCTGATAAGTGTGCCTTTCCATATTATTTATTCAAGAAGATTTCAATTATTTAATGTTATACTGATGCTGGGCAATAATGTTTTAAGTGTATAATGTTGTTGCAATGTTCTTTTCTAAATTACTGAGTTTTGTTTTCTTGTTTGATTCCCCAGTTTCCTTCAACGCCACAGGAATGGCATACTGTCGCATCCCATTTTGCCACCCGTTGGGACTTTCCCAATTGTGGAGGGGCTATAGATGGGAAACATGTCCACATCGTGCCACCACCCCATATGGAGTCATACTATTTTAATTATAAGGGGTTCCATAGTATTGTCTTAATGGCGGTGGTGTCGGCACAATATGAATTTCTCTATGTGGACGTGGGGAAGAATGGCCGGATGTCGGATGGAGGAGTATTTGCGAAGACGGAGTTCTGCCAGCGTCTCCAGAGTGGTGGCCTGGGATTGCCACCTGATGCGGATAACGTGGAAAGACTCCCCTTTGTCTTCATAGCAATTGAAGCCTTCGCTCTGAGCAAGCACCTCATGAGGCTATTCCCCCAAAGAACCCTCACCTCGGAGAGGAGGGTTTTTAATTTCCGGCTGGCCAGAGCGAGAAGAGTTG
>JBBDGP010004186.1:277500-302500 GCA_037952835.1 Lithobates septentrionalis
AGGGCTCTTTCACATGTGTGGAAGAGACTGTTGCTCCTCTGAAAAGATCCATACTTGGATTGCTTTTCAGAGCTGTTTGAGAGGTGATGAGAGAGCAGACGAGGCAATATGTTGCCTCTTCACCACCTGATTTAACCCAATAATTGCCATACCTTGGCCACATTGAACTACGTTATTTTTTTTCACAGCACCACCCACTAAAAGCAACATGCTGTTTAACCAGTTCTATCAGTGCTGCCAATAAGTGGCACCTATTAGTGCCCATCAGTGCCCCCTATTAGTGCCCATCAGTGCCACCTTATCAGTGCCACCTCATTAGTGCAGCTTGTCAGTGCCCATCAGTGCAGCCTCATCACTGCACATCACTAAAGGAGAAAAACTACTTATTTGCAAAATTTTAATTTTTTTTTTTATCAGTCTTTTTTGATAAAAAAAAAACCCAGTGGTGAGTAAATGCTGCCAAAAGAAAGCTTTATCTGTGTGAAAAAAATTATAAAAATTAAATTTGGGTACAGTGTTGCATGACCACGCAATTGTCGTTCCAAGTTTGACAGCACTGAAAGCTGAAAATTGGCCTGGGCTCTATGGGGATGAAAGTGCCCTGTAGGCAAGTGGTTAAGCACAGCAACATAGCATAAAGATGTTATTGTGCCCATATAGCTGCTGATGTGCCCATATAGATGCACAATAGCAGCTATATGGGCACAACAGCATTTATAAGGGCACAATAGCAGCTATATGGGCACAACAGCCTAAAGATGCTATTGTGCCCATATAGAACTTAAAATCTCCACTGGCTTAAGCCATAGTTGGCATCATTGAAAAAAAAATTTAGGGACACTTTTTTGGCTGTAGGCGGAGTCTTATTATAATTAGGGGGCGGGCATGCGTTTGTAGGCATGGAACAGGGGTAAAGTAAAAATGCAGCGTGCCGCGGTGAGCAATGGGCGTGGTTTATGCAAAATAGTGGGCATGTCTTAAGTGGACGTGGCTCAAAGGGGGCGTGGTTAGAGTCTGAGATGAATGAGGGATGGAGAGGGAAAGGACGGGAGAGGGATGGAGGGACAGCAGGCCCAGATCCTACACAACAATGGAAATGTGTGTATTCTAGAAAGTTTAACAATCAGCAGATAAAAATACTCCAAACACCTGGTGTTAGCACTTCAATCATCCCGGCACCATGGTTGTTATGGTGTCAGGATGATTGAAGTGCATTATTTCTATTATTACATTGTAATATAAAATGAAATCATTCAACTCACCATAATGCCGAATCAGTGGGATCCCTGAGTGTGTCACCTGCCACGTCGCCTGCCACCAGCTGTCCGTCCTTGCATCAGGTGCCCCCAGCAGAGCCCCCCCTTACATCAGATGTCCCCAGCGGAGCCCCCCCTTACATCAGATGTCCCCATCGGAGCCTCCCCTTACATCAGATGTCCCCATCGGAGCCCCCCTTACATCAGGTGTCCCCATCGGAGCCTCCCCTTACATCAGGTGTCCCCATCGGAGCCTCCCCTTACATCAGATGTCCCCAGCGGAGCCCCCCTTACATCAGATGTCCCCAGCAGAGCCCCTCTTACATCAGATGTCCCCAGCGGAGCCCCCCTTACATCAGGTGTCCCCAGTGGAGTCCCCCCTTACATCAGGTGTCCCCAGCGGAGCCCCTCCCTTACATCAGATGTCCCCAGCGGAGCCCCCCTTACATCAGATGTCCCCAGCGGAGCCCCCCCTTACATCAGATGTCCCCAACAGAGCCACTCTTACATCAGATGTCCCCAGCGGAGCCCCCCTTACATCAGGTGTCCCCAGCGGAGCCCCCCCTACATCAGGTGGTACCAGCGGAGCCCCCCTTACATCAGGTGTCCTCAGCGGTGCCCCCCTTACCTCAGGTGTCCTAGTAGGAGGGGGTATACAAAATAATGTCTCCCTCCGCCGGCCGCGTGGTTACAATAGATCCCCCGCCCCTTTCCATAACAGACCGGCAGCTTGGCGGGGGGGTAGGCGGGGCGAGGCAGAGCAGGGCGCAGGGTGGGCAGTGACGCAGAAGCTTCGTCTAGCAACCCAGCAGTTCCTGGTCTTCTTAAAAACGGCGGCCGGCAGAGACAATGTCTCCGCCGGCCGCGGACCTCTAGCGGCGGCAGGGAAAAATCATGAAAAACCGGATTTCTCTGGACATTTCCCGGGAAACAATAAAATCGGGAAAAGAGTCCAAATCCCGGGAATGTCCCGAAAAATCCGGGACAGTTGGTAAGTATGCTTAAGCCAATGCTGCACCATGCAGGTTTATTTTTTTTTTGTAATTGATCAATTGCCTAATTGTATGTTTATTTATATGTTCACTTGCTGTGGTCGCAGCATATTTTGCATGGATTTGCATGTGGCTCAGATCGGCATGGCAAAACCAGGTACATTCTGCCCCCCAAAAAGTGCCAAATGTGGCAGTGGAAGGGGTGAGGGTTATCATGCTTTATGTGATGACTAAGCCCCTCCCCTTCATGACATTATCAAAAAGGGGCGGAGCGTGGGTGACGTTAAAATGATGCCCCCCCCTGAAAAAAGTTCTGCGGACGCCCATGTTTATGAGTGCAGATAAATTCAGAAAAGTTTTAGATGTGTTTCTTAGTGAATGCAATGTACAGAGATATTGAAAAAGCTAGTGACAAAAACACACACGCTCATGTTAAACTGGATGGACTAGTGTCTTTTTTCAACCTTATCAACTATGCACCCATAGTAATTATGGAAGGGAGTTCCTTCTATGATTTATAAAACTGCTCATGCTGGGCCTCCAGTAAGAGCGGCACTGTAGGTAGGCTTTAATCAGCCAATACTAATTGCTATGTGATAACGACAGGGTCTTAAGGATTTGATGGGTATAGTCTAGAACAATCCCATTGCATTACTGCCACTCAGGGATGTGCAGTCAGGGGAGGCAGAGCAGAGCCTCACCTGCCATGAACATAAAAAAAATAAAAATAAAAAAACAAAAAACAAAACAAAAAGAAAATAAAAGACGAATCGACTTTGAGGGTCGTAGCTCGGCGACATGGGGTCACAGAGACCCCAAATTTGGGGGGTAGGTAGCTGAAGTTCAACCCCACCACTGGTCATTGGGGCTCCTCTCCTACCATCTATGGTTCCAGAGATACAGGGCTCCTTGCACAGCCTGTCAGAAGCTACATACAGAGCAGCCAGTTTAAATACAATCTGGCACACTCTGTTTGCAGCAGACTGAGAGGATGAGCTTACAGTGCCTCTCCCTTCTTGTCAGAGGCACTGAGCTCAATGGACAGATTGGAGTCTTGAACCAATGGTAAAGCACCATTGGACAAGCTGTCCAATAAAAATGCTGCAGTGGAGGCACGCCTCTCACTACAGTGTCATAGAAGGGAGCATGTGTCTAAAACACATGCTCCCTTCCAGCCCAACCCTCTTAACTACAAGGAAAAAAACATGGGTTTATGGGTGTAAGATATACCCATAATCCCGTGTTTTTCTCACACAGTTAAGAGGGTGAATGAAAGTCTGCTGCTGCTGAAAAGGTACAAGCTAAATCAAATATTTACATGTTATATGTTATAAGATATTAATGTATTATTTATCTATTTACTGTGAAATTACTGGTTTGAAGTTATAACTTCAAACTTCAGTAATTTGTCAATTAAGCCACCTGCACAGTGGCACCTGTACATTTTTATTTAAAATGGCACCATGTAAATTTTAAATAAAAAAACGGCATGGGTTCCCCCTCCAGGGGCATACCAGGCCCTTGGGTCTGGTATGGATTTTAAGGGGAACCCCCCTACGCCGAAAAAACGGCGTGGGGGTCCCCCCAGAATCCATACCAGACCCTTATCCGAACACGCAGCCCGGCCGGTCAGGAAAAGGGGTGGGGACGAGCGAGCGCCCCCCTCCTGAACCGTACCAGGCCGCATGCCCTCAACATGGGGGGTGGGTGCTTTGGGGCAGGGGGGGCGCCCTGCGCCCGTGCTCTGCGGTTCTTCTCCCTCTCTCCGGTATCTTCTGCCGGGCTCCTCCGCTATCTTCTGCTCTTTTGCCCACTCTATTGCTAGTGGTGGCCTGGTCTTCTCTGTCGTCTTCTTCCCTCTCCTCTTATATAGGCATGGGCGTGGTCAGCGGGTGATGTCACCCAGTGACCCCGCCCCTTATGACGTGACCGCATGGGCCCCATGCCTATATAAGTCATTGCGCACTGCGCACGCGGCATTACAGCGGGAGAGAGCGTCGTGTCAACATTGGAAGAAGAGAAGAGGGAAGAAGATGGAGAAGATCAGGCCACCGCTAGCAACAGAGCGGGCAAAAGAGCAGAAGAGAGCAGAGGAGCCTGGCAGAAGATACCAGAGAGCGGGAGAAGAACCGTAGAGTGCGGAGAAGTCGGAAAAGAAACCTCCGAAGTCGGAAGAAGACCCCCGGTGCTGCCTAATTACTTTAAAAACCTGTGTAGTGTGTTTTTTTATTGACACATTTTTCCCCAGGTGAATGGGTAGGGGTACGATGTAACCTATACTCATTCACATAGGGTGCGGGGCCAGGATCTGGGGGCCCCCTTATTAGTATTTTTGATAATAAAAATCGCAATAAGCTTATATTGATTTGTTTGCGCAAAAGTTATAGCGTCTACAAAATAGGGGACAAATTTATAGCATTTTTATTAATTTTTTTTACTAGTAATGGCGGCGATCTGCGATTTTTATCGGGACTGCGACATTATGCGACACATCGGACAATTTTGATACATTTTGGGGACCATTGGCATTAATGCAGCGATCAATGCTATAAAAATGCATTGATTACTGTAAAAATGTCACTGGCAGTGAAGGGGTTAACACTAGGGGGTGATCAAGGGGGTAATGTGTTCCCTAGTGTGTGTTCTAAATGAAGGGGGGAAGGGGACTGACTAGGGGAGATGACAGATCACTGTTCATACTCTGTATGAACAGATGATCTGTCACTTCTCCCCTCAGAGAACCGGGATCTCTGTGTTTATACACAGAGATCTCAGTTCTCGCCATGTTACAAGCGACCGGGGGACCCCGGCGGTCATCGAGACCGGCAAGCGCTCGCATCGGCTCTGGCGCGAGCTGTGGGTGCCCCTAGCGGCTGCCTTGAGGAGCGACGTAACATGGCGGTGATTCGCCTGCCCATGCCATTCTGCCACAGTATAACTGCAGCGGCTGGTCGGCAAGCGGTTAAAAACATATAGAAGCAGACCAGGCGACTAAGGATGCTGCATTACAGCCTCGGATACTTTCTGGGTCTGTGCAACTCACAGATTCCACCCTAGTTCTGGCCCAGTAAAGCTGGGATTAATATTTCAACTGTAAGGACCCCAGAACGAGAAGAACAAGTGGTCCACAGGAGGCAACGTATGAAACAGGATTTTGGAAAAATGTGATCTTTTATGTCTGCCAGCCACTCTTTTCCCTCCAGCTTGACACATGGACACATGGACTGTATCAGTCACAAACAAAAGAAAAGAACCGCTTCTCACAGGTGAGTAGAGTAGACCAAAATCTTCATAGCATGCTGCACTCGGTGGGGTGCACGCCCTGCTACTGCCAGCAGATAATAGAACAAAAGAAGATTAGCTGCACTCCCACACAATGCAATGTCGGCTTTGTGTCAAAAGTAGTAAAATCATACAAACATAGGCAGAGGAGACAAAAAGGTTAGTGCATTTCACACGGAGATCGTGCTTTGTCAAAATCACATGGAAATGCAAAGAATACCTCAATATATATGGGAGTAACCTTTAAAGAACACAGATGTGTCCAATTTCCTAATTACACTTCCTGTTTTTCGTTTTATCATAAGTGTTCAGATCTAGCAAATTGTCATTAAAATTATTTGGGTGGTACAAAAGTACATATATGAAAAAATAAATAAAAATAAAATGTGAAACATAGTACCAATTATCATCCCAAAATTCTAAACAAACTTTAAAAACAAAAATAAGTACAGCAATAGATAACTGTGGAAATATCCATCATACAGACACCATATACATGAATATGCATGTGAGCCTGAAGATGTATATCCCTCTCTTATATGAGGTTCTTACCAAAAAAACATATGAATAAATCCTACATGAGTCCATATCAAAACTACAAAAAATGAGTGCGTAAATACGTGTCCATGTGTTAGTTTCAGTAGCACCACAATATATCAGATAATTTAACAGAAAATATATATATTTAACAAAAAATGAGCTACACATCACAATGGGGACACAAAGATACACATCCATAAAAGGAAGAGAAATAGACCGACAACAATGAGACTGCTTCACATAAATCCCATTATAGTCGCAGGGAAAACATGTCCACACCCATGCAAATGCATGGGTGCGACCACACATGACACGCATAGATGACTATACCCTCCACTGTATCTGTAACCCTCGTAAAGAGTACCACAGACACAAGGAAGACACCTGTGTGAACACAAATACAGACAGAATGTAATATACTATATATAATCCTCCATAGTTAATCATAAAAATGGGTGAGGTCCCACAGAAAGTTTAGACCTTTTGAAATTCTAGTCTGTAAACTGAATAACCAAAAAACATCACGTTTGCATACAATTCCAAAATTAATCACCCTCTCTTCTAGGTGTTATGATTTTTTCTACTCCTTGTATCTGTATCAATGAGGTATTTCCATTCTGTCTAGCCACATTAGTGGCCCGTTCCTTTTCAGTATCAAGAACATGATCATTCAATCGGTCTCTTAACCTCCTTGTAGTACGACCTACCTATTGGATGTTACACTCTTTACACGTTATTAAATAAATCACGTCTGGTGTTACAATTGATATATGTTCCAATACTGTAGGTTTGTATGATTTTACTACCTTTGACACAATAAAGCCAACATTGCATTGTGTGGGAGTGTAGCCGATCATTTTCTTTTGTTCTATCACAAACAGTTATGGCTGCCTTAGTAAATGAGCATGGCCTAGAGCCAGGGTTCACCAAAGGTGTTACCAAAAGCTGAACATCCCTTCCAGAGATTACAAAAAGAGATATCCAGATGTCCAAGTCAGGCTCTTACGAGTATGCATTTTGTCTGTATGGACATCTTTTCTGGGTGTCCAGTGGCAAATGCTACTGCAAAGGCCACAGTAAAAAGTGTTATCAGAAGTAGTTTGTAAGTACAGAGTGCCAGAATCTACAGAGGAAATCATTTTTATAGTAGAGTCCTTAATAGAAGTTTTGAGGTTTTACTTTTACACCCCCTACTGTCTATAATGTAACAGAAAAAGTACAGTAAGAAACTAGAAAACTTTTGCCTGAATGTTTTCTTATATTTTTTTTCAAGCCCCTAAGGGGATGTTGGACTCTCTCCCTATGAGATTGTTTGGGAATGTGTTACTCATTTGCTTATATTTTGTCTCAGCAGTTCAGTTCAGCAAGTCCTCCATTCGGATCTCACAGAGAATGTTGCTGATTTTTTGACAAATTAATTTATGTATTTTCTTCCCAATTCCAGATCCTAACAGTTTGAAAGGATCTAAAACAAAAGCCAGGTGACTTGTGAATTAAGAGACATATTATAAATAAATATAAAAAAAAAAATTATATATAATGAAATGTTTGGAGACTCAATACAGCGTCTATTTCATGTACAGTTTTGCAAAACTTGAATGAAAAGTCACCTGTATCCACACCAGACACTGCAAAAATGACTAAATTAAAGAAATCTCTGTGTTTGATTTGTTTCCCTCTTGGAATCACAGTCTAGGTTACAATTTAGTCAAATGCTTTAATTGTATGGGATATATATAAATAAATGTGATTTGAAAAGTAGTTCAGCCATGTTGACGCGATATTTGTCTTTTGTACATCTTCCATTTCATGTAGAATTGTCTGTGTTTACATATGCTGATAAGTCAGCATTAGGGATGGGCGAATGGTTCGGCCCGAGCATAAGTTTGGGCCAAACTTTGGTTGTTCGGGTGTTCGGGGCAAATTCGAAAGCCGCCGGAACACCGTTAAAGTCATTAACATGAAAAATCAAAAGTGTTCATTTTAAAGGCTTATATGTCATTGGGGACCTGGGTCCTGCCCCAGGGGACATGTATCAATGCAAAAAACAGTTTTAAAAACATCAGTTTTTTCGGGAGCAGTGATTTTAATAATGCTTAAAGTGAAACAATAAATGTGAAATATTCCTTTAAATTTCGTACCTGAGGGGTGTCTATGGTATGCCTGTAAAGTGGCGCATTTTTCCTGTGTTTAGAACAGTCCCTGCACAAAATGACATTTCTAAAGGAAAAAAAGTCATTTAAAAAGACTCGTGGCTATAATGAATTTTCGGTCCCGGCAATACAGATAAAAGTCATTGAAAAAAACGATATGGGATTCCCCCAGTCCATTACCAAGCCCTTTGGGTCTAGTATGAATATTAAGGGGAACCGAACATGCAACCTGGCACGCCGCAGGAAAAGAGGGGGGTGAGAGAGCCCCCCCGCCTCCTGAACCGTACCGGGCCACATGCCCTAAACATGGGGAACATGGGGTAGCCCCCCAAAGCACCTTGTCCCCATGTTGATGGGGACAAGGGCCTCATCCCCACAACCCTTGCCGGTGGTTGTGGGGTTCTGCGGGCGGGGGTCTTATCAGAATCTGGAAGCCCCCTTTAACAAGGGGACCCCCAGATCCCGGCCTCACAACTGTGTGAAATGGTAAAGGGGTACAAATGTACCCCTACCATTTCACAAAAAAAGTGTCAAAATGACAAGACACGGCTTGGGACAAGTCTATTATTAAAAAATAAAAAAGTCCCACGAAGTCCATTCATCTTCTTCTCTCGCTCCGCCAACGGACCAAAAAAACCCCCAAAAAAAAACAAAGCCGTGGCCGACCTGCCTCCACGGTATGACAGTTCTTTTATAACTAATGGCGGGGTCACCTGGCAACGTCACCATGTGGCCCCGCCCTCAGTTATAAAAGAACTGTCATCAGTGCTGAAGCGTCATAAGGCGGGTGCCTCCCATGGAGGGGGAAAAATAATTCTGAATTTTTGAATTTTGAAGAAGAATTTTGTGAAATGGTCCATTATCAGGCCCTTTGGGTCTGGTATGAATATTAAGGGGAACCCCGAACCAGTTACACTAGGAAATCTTCCAGGACGACACACCTGAGATGACGGGTCTCACCTGACAGGAAACACAATCAACAACAGAGTTTAAAAGGCCCCAATCTTCCCTCTGTCCTCAGTTATGACAAAAGTACAAAAACCACACCGGTGCCTGAGGGTACATTCTGTGAGAATTAAAACACCACTGACTATTAAGGGTAGGGAAGTAGGCCTGCCATCCTGGAAGATTTCCTCGAAAACCCATTACCGGTAAGTGTAACTGGTAATTTTCTCCAGTCATCTTCCAGGATGGCACACCTGAGACGATGAGCAAGAAGTTCAGGCCTACCTTAGAGTGGGACCACCACCTGTAGGACCTTCCAGCCGAACACCAAGTCCTGAGGGGACAACAGCAACAGTTCCACTCTGTAGTGCCTCAGGAAGGTATTTTGGCTCGTCCATGTTGCTGCCTTGCAGATATGATCAATCGAGGCGCCTGCCCTCTCTGCCCAGGAGGTCACCAGTGATCTAGTTGAGTGAGCCTTAAGGTCAGTTTGGACAGGTCTACCCGAGTGCTTGTAAGCAGCTTGATCCACCTGGCTATCGTTGGCTTGGAAGCCTGAAGACCCTTTCTCAGGCCACAAAAACGAATTAGCAGATGGTTTGATCTCCTAAACTCTCTCCAAATAGACCAGAAGACAACGTCTAATAAATGAAATTTATTGGCTTCACTCTGCGTCGGATCCCAAGGACCCTGGGCATAGAGATCTACCAAGTGAGCTCCCCAGGCACTTGCGTCCATTGTTACGCTTAGTGGATTTTGTTGTGTCCAGGTCCAATCCCCTGACAGGCTGTTTAGACTGAGCCACCAGTCTAAGGAGTCTTTTACCTGTCCTAAGAGAGATACTCTCATGTCCAGGGATTCTCTTCTCCCATCCCAGGAGGAGAGACGGAATCCCTGGAGCCCCCGTGAAAACCTGAAATAACTTTTGGCAAAAAGCCTGGATGAGGGCGTAACACCACTCTGTCCTCATGAAAGATCAAATATGGCTCTTTACAAGAAAGGGCAGCCAATTCTGAAACCCTCCTGGCTGAGGATATAGCAACCAAAAATACCGACTTCCTTGTCAGAAGGACTAGGAAAATCTGTTGTATTGGTTTAAATGGCTGTTTTTGTAACACAGACAAAACTAAACTAAGTTTAAGTCCAAGGGTTCAAGGGAGGTTTGAAGGGTGGATTAAGCCGCGTCACCCTTTGTATAAAGTCCTGGACTAGAGAATGAGTAGCAAGTGGTCTTTGAAATAAGACCGATAAAGCTGAGACTTGGCCTTTAATAGTACTTAACACCAATTTAATTTCTACCCCTAATTGTAGAAAGGCAAGAATTCTGCCTATGATATATCTCTGAGGGTGCCAACCCTTGGATTCACACCAGGAAACATAAGCCTTCCAGATTCTATAATATATAGTTCTGGAATCTGGCTTCCTAGAATTAATCAGGGTAGAAATAACTGACCCGGAAAGCCCACGTTTCTTTAGAATGTGGGTTTCAATAGCCAAGCCATTAAATTTAGAGACCGTAAGGAAGGATGGAATATCGGTCTCTGAGAGAGCAGATCTGGCCGTAGTGGGAGGGACCATGGGCCCTCCACTGCCATCTTTACAATTTCTGTGTACCATGACCTTCTGGGCCATGCTGGTGCCACCAGAATTATCGGCTTTCTTTCCAGCTTGATCCTGCAAAGAGGTCGAGGCAGCAACTGAATAGGGGGGAATGCATAGATCAGTGAAAACTGATCCAATGGGGTCACTAACACATCCGTTCCACATGCGAATGGATCCCTTGTTCTGGCCACAAAGTTGATCAACTTCGTGTTGAACCTGGATGCTAGAAGATCCATGTCCGGAGTCCCCCATTTTTGACAAACAGCCGAAATATGTCGGGGTGAACAGACCATTCCCCTGGGAATAACTGCTGGCGACTTAAGTAGTCCACCTGCCAATTTACTATTCCCGAGAATGAAGATTGCAGAAAGACATGGAAAATTCCTTTCTGCCTAAGTTAGAATATGGTTCACCTCTCTATGCACTGAGAGACTTTTGGTGCCCCCTTGGTGATTAATATAGGCCACAGCTGTGGCATTGTCGGATTGAATCCTGACAGAACAATCCCGTAACCTGAAAGTTAAGGCCTTTAGAGCCAGGCGTACTGCCTGAATCTCTAGGATTTCTTTTTTTAATACTGTTCCGCCAGCCTGAGAGGCTGGCATCTGTCGTTACCACTTTCCAGATGACTGGTCTGAAGGATTTTCCTTTCAGCAGATTCTGGGTTAATAACCACCAAGTGAGGCTTTGGGCCACTCTTGGGGACAGCCGCATTGGCAAGTCTAAAGCTTGAATTGTTTTGTTCCAAACAGACAGGATACAGTTTTGCAACAGTCTTGAATGGAACTGGGCATAGGGAACTGCTTCGAATGAAGCTACCATGGTTACTTATGCAGAGGCGAATGAAGGGATTGCCATTTGATCTGACCCTCCGCATCAGCTCTCCTATAGAGTTGATTTTTGCTTGAGGCAAGAACACCCTTTCCTGGGCTGCATCGATGATCAGACCCAAGTACTCCAGCCTTCTTAGCGGTATTAAGGAAGATTTCTCTAGGTTGAGAATCCAGCCCAAACTTTTCAGATAGTTGGTTGTAGTGCGTACGCTTTACTCCAAACGAGTCACTGATTGATCTATAAGTAATAGATCGTCTAGGTATGCTATGATTGTTATGCCCTGTGCCCTTAACCTGGCTAGAGGTGGAGCCAGCCCTTTGGTGAACACCCGAGGTGCTGTGGCTAGCCTGAAGGGCAGGGCTACAAATTGAAAATGCTGCTGTCGAACGCAGAAACTTTTGATCAGCAGGAAATATAGGGACATGCAGATATGCATCCCTGATGTCGATTGACGCCGGAAGTTCTCTTCATAAAAGGATAGAAACTACCGACCTGATTGTCTCCATGCAAAAGGAGCGGATCTTCAGGAATTGATTTAGCTTTCTTAGATCTAGAATGGGTCTGACATTTCCATTTGGTTTTGGTACCAGAAAAAGGTTTTAATAAAATTCCAGACCTTGCGCTTTTGTGGGTATCTGTATGATCACCCCCTGAGATATTAATTGGTCTAGTGCCTGAAACAGAGACTGTTTTTTCTCTGGATCTTTGGGAACGCTTGACCTCAGGAAGCGAGATAGTGGAAAGTCCCGAAATTCCAGCTTGTACCCCAGTGTTGCCATGGAAATGACCCATCTGTTCTGAATTTCCTTTTTTCCAGACTTCTCAAAATTGCAGAAGTCTTCCCCCCACCTTGGTGAGGGGGGTTGCCCCTTCATGACGAGGCTTTAGAATTCTGTTTTGCAGATTTCCTACCCCAGGGCTTCTTTTGAGCCTGGGTCTGACCCTGAGTCTTTCCTCTAGACTCTGATGGCGGAGGCCATCGCCACTGCCTAGGAAACGGAAGCCCCTGGTACAGGGGAAAGAGTCAGTTTAAATGCAGGGCGTTTATATTTTCTTTTGACTGGTAAAAAGATACTTTTCCCAGCAGAAATTATCTTGATATATTTATCCAAATCTTCTCCAAATAGTCGCTCCCCATGAAAGGGGAACCAAGTTAGGAGGTTTTTACGTGGTGTTTCAGCTGACCAATTTTTCAACCACAGGATTCTGCGCATATGTACAAGCATAAGCGTAAGGTGGGATGCCTGGTGAATAGAGTCTTTAATGGCATCTATGGCAAAACATAATGCCTTAGGTAGTTCAGCCAAATCCCGATCTTGTTGTGTAGGAAGCTCTCTAAGGGCCTGTTTAAATGGGTCTTTTAGGGATTGGCAGATGTGGGCAGAGTGACGGCACCTGCTATGGAAAAAGCAGATTTTAGCAGGGATTCCAATTTTTTTATCTGTTGGATCCTTAAGCATCTGTGCACTGTTTACAGGACAAGTAAAGTTATTATTCACATTGGAAATCGCAGCGTCAATTTCTGGTACTTTCTATTTTCATTTTTTTCATCAGGATAGAAAATTGAAAACCTCTTAGGAGGGAGAAAATGTTTATCCGGTTTATACCATTCCGAAAAGATAAGCTGTTCAAGTAATGCATGTGCAGGAAATGCATGCAAAAGAGGGGAAGGTTTTAAAGAATCTAAGGAGGAGGCCAAGTTTTCAGGGGACTCTGTTAGAGGCAGCATAAAACATGTGGATGTGAGCGCTATATTCAATATGGTCAGACAGCAGTGATAGGTCTACTTGTAAACAGTAGATGGGGTGATTGGGTGCTGTATAACTTATAACATAAATGACAATCTGAAATGGTAAATATAAACGGTGTTTTAAACATCAGCAACTGTAGGATGTTGCAGTCCAATATAAAACTGAATTAAAGTCCAATAAAAGCAATTGTAGAAGGCAGCCCTGTTGTTAAAGAAGAAGCAATCCTCTGTGAACTGTAGGAGTAGAAGAACAACAATGGCGCCACTCTAAGTGCAGTAATTAAAACAAATTTAATGAGTCATAAAAACAGGTACTCACAAAAGTACAAGTATTCAGGCATGTAAGTGCTGGGCAGGAAATGCCAGGTGTCCCAGGGGTTTGTTCCGGTCACGTCCTCAGATGTAGTTCCGCTCGGAGACTGGATGTGCTGCTGTATGGGCGGCAGATCCGGCTGCTGGAACGCACTGTAGTGACGTGTTGATCTGTGGGAACGAAGGCACTTCCGGGTCTATGCAGGGGTGACGAATAGGCGACGCGTTTGCGGAGCTGCGCTCCTTCCTCAGGCCTAACGTGACCTGTGATTGGTCAATTGTGTTATAGTCTAACATGGGCTGCGATTGGAGGAAAGATCTGTCAATCACTGTTAGGCATAGGCTGTGTACTGGACGCTGTGTGCTGGTGTGCCAGCGTCTACAGCTGTATCGAATCCTAGTGCAAGACAGCGGCATGTGTTTGCAAGAGGAGAAAAGATGATGTTATTAATTGAGATCATATAGTCTATAAGAAAACAAGGGGGAAAACGAGAGAGGGTTTTTAAATTAAACCACAAAGAAGGAAAAAGGATAGGCATATATTGGTAAATAATAAGAAAATATTGTGTTATTACAAAATGATTATGGTAATCACCATCATTCTATTACCATAATCATTTTGTAATAACACAATATTTTCTTATTATCCTTGCGTACCATAGTTTATTGAGCTCTTTAAAATTTCCCATTCCCCATCTCATTAGGTATGCATAATACCTAATTTACAACATTGTCACAATAGGGAGTTCATCTAACAGCAGTAACTCCAGCTACACACTTATTTACCAATATATGCCTATCCTTTTTCCTTCTTTGTGGTTTAATTTAAAAACCCTCTCTCGTTTTCCCCCTTGTTTTCTTATAGACTATATGATCTCAATTAATAACATCATCTTTTCTCCTCTTGCAAACACATGCCGCTGTCTTGCACTAGGATTCGATACAGCTGTAGACGCTGGCACACCAGCACACAGCGTCCAGTACACAGCCTATGCCTAACAGTGATTGACAGATCTTTCCTCCAATCGCAGCCCATGTTAGACTATAACACAATTGACCAATCACAGGTCACGTTAGGCCTGAGGAAGGAGCGCAGCTCCGCAAACGCGTCGCCTATTCGTCACCCCTGCATAGACCCGGAAGTGCCTTCGTTCCCACAGATCAACACGTCACTACAGTGCGTTCCAGCAGCCGGATCTGCCGCCCATACAGCAGCACATCCCGTCTCCGAGCGGAACTACATCTGAGGACGTGACCGGAACAAACCCCTGGGACACCTGGCATTTCCTGCCCAGCACTTACATGCCTGAATACCTGTTAGAGGCAGCATGAAAGTGGAACAAACCATCTCTGTAATGCCGTGTACACACGAGCGGACTTTACGGCAGACTTTGCCCGGCGGACGGGATTTCGTCGGACAATTCGATGTGTGTGGGCTCCAGCGGACTTTGTTTTCTCAAAAGTTGAACGGACTTAGATTTGAAACATGTTTTAAATCAATCCGTCGAAATCGAGTCCGGTCGAAAAGCCCGCTCGTCTGTATGCTAGTTCGACGGACAAAAAGCCACGCTAGGGCAGCTATTGGCTACTGGCTATGAACTTCCTTGTTTTAGTCCGGTCGTACGTCATCTTGTACGAATTCGACAAACTTTGGTGGATTGTGTGTAGGCAAGTCCGTTCATTCATAAAGTCCGTCATAAAGTCCGTTGAAAAGTCCTCTGGGCAAAGTCTGCTGTAAAGTCCGACCGTGTGTACGCGGCATAAGAGTTTGTATCAGCAATCTTTCACACTGAGAAACTGAAAAAGGTTCATCTACCATTGTTTCTTCAGCAGAAGAATTTGGTTTGTTTTTCTTCCTGATCGATTGAGGGTAAAACCTCATTGTGTGCCCACTGTTATGCCGCGTACACACGGTCGTACTTTTCGTCTACAAAAGTCCAACGGACGCTGACGGACTAAAGCTGGCTGGTAATCCGATCGTGTGTGGGCTTCTCCGGACTTTCAACGTACTTTTTTAGCCTCAAATCCGACGTACTTTAGATTTGAAACATGCTTCAAATCTTTACTTCGTAACTACGACGGACCCCGAAATCCGCTCGTCTGTGTGCTAGTCCGACGGACAAAAAGCCACGCTAGGGCACCTATTGGCTACTGGCTAGGAACTTCCTTATTTTAGTCCGGTGTACGTCATCACGTAAGAATTCGACGGACTTTTGTGTGATCGTGTGTAGGCAAGTCCGTTCGTTAGAAAGTATGCCGCAAGTCCGCCGCAAGTCCGCCGAAAGTCTGCCAGAAGTCTGTTGGACAGGCTGTCTGACTTTTGTAGACGAAAAGTACGACCGTGTGTACGCGGCATTACCCTTGCAAAGCTGAAGTGGGGGAGGGGGACCTAGTACGTTTCCTATCCATTTGAATGGAGGATGTTATTAAAGCCGCTAATCTTTCTTCCAGACCCTGGAGGGAAGAGGAAAAGGCACCTTCAGTCACATATAGACATGCTGAGATGTGAGAGGTAGCTGCACCATCAATTTGCTCCAATGGCTCACCCTGAGTTGCCATAATTGGTAATTCAGGCGAGGATGACAGCGTGGAAATACAGCTTGAAATCCCAATGCCTGGGGGTGAAACCTTTACTCTTTTGGCTTCTGTGGTGTTTTTTTTGGCAGGCATAATCCTAAGTACAAAAACAGAGGCGCTATACACATTGCACTAAATCACTGACTTTTTCAACGCTGCTATACAGTTCAGCCTAGTGCTGGAAAGAGAGTGTCCTTCCTAAATCAGAAATGCCAGTTTTGCAATCCATACGTGTCCCGCAGCTCGTGTGTCGCTGTGTGCAGGCAGCTCGTTTCCTCCTCATCGGCAGAGGAGAGACTGACACAGCTGTATTTATCTGCTATTTAGCCCGCCGGGCGTCCTCGTGGACATTTCACGGCACCGGTGTTAGGCCCCGCCCCCTAAGAAAAACCCTGCCCCCTTTTTATTTAAAATGTTTTCTGTGCCTGAGCGCAGCGTTTTTCGGGTCCCAGACCCTCTGGCCCCATCAGGGGAAGAAAAAGGACATTTTTATGTAGATTTTTTTACCTTGCAAAAAAATCATCTTCCACACGCTGAGCAGCCAGACACGGACTGAACAAACAGTGGGACAACAGAGTAAGGTATGTTCATAGGCTCCATCTAGTGGAGATTTTAAGGCATGACAACATCTTTTCCTTATAATGAAAGAAAATGCATAGATGTTTTTAATATCTAAGTTTTCTTCCCTTACCTTGTCCTCGCCACAGGATTTTGCTGAATTAAGAGAAAATCCAACTTTCACCCATCACGGCGGGTTACGTTTAGCAAACATTCAAGGACTGGGTGTGTAAATACGGGTTCCAACTGCCTTGGGCCTTGTATAAGCACCCCATCAGGAAGCTTGAGGTAATGTAACAAGACATAAGCCCTGGGTTTCTGGGGTCCAGCCCTACAAAGAGGCATTACAGGCAAAACCTCGTGCTTCGGATACGAGGTCCCAAGTACCATCCACTTTAGGCCTCAGTGGCACTTCTGGATGGATCTGGCTTCTTTTTATGGAGAAATTTAAATCCGGCATGGATCCCTCCTGGAACTCCACAGAGCACTTCTTCACTCATGACCAACTCCTTAGACACTGGCGAAAAAACTGATGTGCTCCTGGAAGGAGGAGGGGTTATATAGGGAGTAAACTTCCTTTGCATGGGTTTACCAGTGTCAACACCTGAAGGTGGCCTATAACCCATTAAGTAATTACTTAAGGCTCTGTGTCCCATGATGTACGATAAAGAAATATTGTTGGAAGCTAGCATCATCATGATTGAGGAGGAATAGGATAGGCAGAATAGGCAGTCTTCAAGGGATCCCAGATCCATAGCAAATTCAATCAGTTACATAAGCATCAGGTGCTTGATAGCTGCTGATCCAGGACCGATTCAATTTTAAAAGAGTGAGCCTATTAACGGAGTCTGGACAGGCGCCATCTTTGATCCATTACAAACCCTTCTGCAGCATTGAATGTGCGTTCAGAAAGCACGCTGGATGCAGGACAGGCCAGTAGCTCAATTGCCTATTAGAGCAAGTTCTGGCCAGTGGTCCATCCTCAAGACCCACTAACCCAGTAGATGCTCTGTTGGAAAGGTCCCCAAGTCTGCTCTTGCCCCTAGATATTCATGCAGCATATAATGCAGACACTGGTGATGGTTGCTGGAACCTATCAGACCTTTGTGCTGGGGACTGAAAAATTGTTTAAAGGCTTCGGCCAGCCGGCCACCTTCTCCACCACTCTTCCTCTGACCGAACGAAGCCTCGGAAACACGTTGTCCAGCACTAGGAAATGGTAACCTCCCAGGGTCTGGAAATGCATTACACAAACCTTTCTTCAAGGACTCCTGAAGATGTTTCATCCTCTGCTCCCTCTGCAACCTTACCCTTGTAACGTGGATCAAGAAGGGTTGCCAGCCAGTAATGATCCCACTCCTTGATACTACGAATCCTAGGGTCCTTGCGCAGGCTTTGCAGAACCAGGGCGACCATGCAGAATACGTTTGCAGTGGCATTCAATTCTGAGTCCTCTGGGTCACTAAGGATCACATTATCCGTAACTACCTCCTCCCAGCCACGTACAACTCCTTGGGTTTCTGGGGACTGAAAACCATCCCTTGAAGACTGCTAAGTGTTATCCTTTACATCCATGCTGACACAATCCTCCTCTTCCTGTGTGTTTGGCGGACCCGCAGGAATGGTGTCTGGCTAAAGGGGCCTTGAGACGAAAGGAAGTCCTCCTCTTCCTCCCGCTGTTCAGCCTCAACTGCCCTGTCCATGATACCACGAAGCGTGTGCTCCAGCAGAAAGACTAGGAGGGACAGTGTCACTGATGTGTGCATTATCGCTGCTCACCATCCTTGTGGCCTCCTCAAATGGTGACAGTACAGTGCATGCATCCTTGATCAGTAGCCACTGGCGGGGCGAAAAGAAGCCAAGCTCCCATGACCCTGTCCTGGTGCCAAACTCACACAGATACTCATTGATGGCCCTCCAATGCAGCATTGTCAACGTTGAGTTCCACCTGGTGGGCATGTCACAAATGAGGCGGTTGGTGGGCAGGTTCTATTCTCTTTGAATGTCAGCCAGCCGAGCACTGGCATTGTATGAGCAGCGGAAATGACCACAGACTTTTCTGGCCTGCCTCAGGAGATCTTGTAAGCCTGGGTACCTGATCAAGAAACGCTGCACCTCCAAATTCAGGACGTGTGCCAAACATGGAACATGGGTCAAGTGTCCCTGTCGGAGGGCGGAGAGAAGGTTGGTGCCATTGTCTCATACAACTATTCCTGGCTGAAGCCAGCGTGGCATCAACCACCTCTCAGCCCGCCCCTGCAGAGCTGACAGAATCTCTGCCCCAGTGTGGCTCATGTCCCCTAGGCAGACCAATTCAAGCACCGCATGGCATCTTTTTTGCCTGACTGCTTGCATAGCCCCTTGACAGCTTATGGAGCACTGCTGGTTCAGAGGACAATTCTGCAGAAGAGGCCATAGGAGGAAGAACATAAGGTGGGAGGGGAGCATATAGATGTTGTGGCAGAATCATCACTAGCTTTTTGGAGGCGTTGTGACGGAACAAGCTCCAACACTGAACCCTGTCCTGCATCCTTCTCAGCTGCCAGCAGAGTTACATTGCGCCGTGAAGGAAAGGTAATGTCCCTGCCCATGCCTGCTGGACCATGAGTCAGCATTAATATGAACCTTACTGCTGACCGCCCTGTCCAACAAGGCCAAAACATTGCCTTACAAATAACGGTAGAGAGCCGGAATGGCCTTACATGAAAATAAATGGTGTTTTGGAACCTGCCACTGTGGTACAGCACATTTCACAAATTCACGAAAGGGTGCTGAGTCTACCAGCTGAAAAAAAAGGGTGACTTTGGCCAATCATGGCTCAGGGGGACTAAGCTTTTAGGATTTAGATTAAGCAGGCAGGTTTTTTGAATAATATAATATTTATATATATATATATATATATATATACACACATACATACACACACACACATATACACACACACACACACAGTCTCGTATATATACTCTGCATCCAGTGTAGCCTATATCTACAGTGCATTCCATGGTGTACTGTTTCTAATACACTTCTGGTGGTGTACACAGTATAAAATACAGTGCCGCCGTAGTACAGTTGCTAACAATACAGGTGGTGTACACAGTATCTAATACTATGTACCACACTTCTGGTGGTATACACAGTACACAATACAGTACAGCCATAGTACAGTTGCTAATACAGTGCAGGTGGTGTACACAGTATCTAATACAGTGTGTAGAGTTTCTACTACACTTCTGGTGGTGTACACAGTATCTAATACAGTGTAGTGTGGTGTTGCAAAACAAAATATACATCATGTCCGGAAGGCCACCAAGGAGAGGCAGACGCTCATAGGCCACTAAAAGAGCAGTCTCTGTGTCTACAGTCAACAGTGGTGGTCGTGGACATGGTGCATCCTCTGCCTGCCTTACCTTCATCATGGTCTTATCCATTGAACAAAGGGAACTGAGACGTACCTCCCTTGTGAGAGGTTTTTCTAATAGCATCGATGCTCATGAACAAAGCATGGTGGCAGAGACTGCCACAAAAAATACAGTTCCCCCTAGCAGGGAAGATCACATGGTGCCATTGTTCTACAGGCTGAAAACATGTCCTGGAGAAAGAAATGACACAATGGTGGGACATTCTACTATTAGAAAAGTATTTGAAAGATGACAGAGTCCCAAGAGGTCTCAGACTAACCATATTGTGCACTTGGCTAGAGGATGACCTGAAAAAGGGATGGGTCGACAAGATGAAAGAATGTAATCAAGTACTTCTTAAGTCTATAATTACACAGAGAGAAAGAAATTTAGAAAAGATTTGCATCAATCTCAAAGAGATACAGGATTAACTAGCTACCTATTGTGATATTGCATCTTTTGGCAGCTGGGATAGAAAAGTTAATGACCAGATGGCCAGCTTTGAAACTGACCTCATTAGTAAGGAATCTGTGAAATTTGAACAAGACAGGTTGGATTACTTACATGGGGCGGGAGTTTGACTGGAGGAAAAGAGGAGGTAACATACAAACAAAGGATACAGTGATGTACATATCTAACAGGGATTACTAAGAAACCTCAACATCACAACATAACATCAACACCACTCATAGGCATAGTAACAGACAGAGCACTAATGGGGGGTCTCATAGCCATAATGGTAACAACCTCCCTGTTTATGGAAAACAGAGGGGAGGGACATCAAACGGTAGAACATCAGAGGCTCAATCTAGGTCCTGCCCCCCAAAAAATTAGACCAAATGGGTTAAGAGACTCAGAAAATTGACAGCTCAAGAGGAAGAGAGCATAACAAGAATCATATGAATAAAGATACAGATAACAACCACAACACTACCTCAAGATCCAGACAACACTTGCAGCATTAACACTGCACATGAAGAGAACACTCTTAGAAGAGCAAGCACATCTGAGAGTGCGTGTCCCTTTTCTTTTTTTAGAGGGAGGAGCTGTGTGCAGTTGGAGTCCCACAGCTCACATTCCCAATCATCCAGGCCCCTAGATGAAGATGGGAAGAACAAGAGAAGGAGGAGGAGGAGAGGCAGGAGAGGAGGAAAGAACACCAAAAAGAGGGAGAAGATGGCTCCCACACATGCCACAATCAAAATATACAATCTGTCCAGCTCAGTATTTGACGAAACAGAGCTAAACGTACTATGAAAGGGTCTTAATTTTGCCCCAAAAAATCCTACCAACCTGTTTGAATTATTTGTAGACATCAACAAATATGTCAGAAATTTGACATTAAAGAGATATTTTGCCCTCCAAAAAGCTTCATCTAGGAAACCTACTCCATTAAAGGAAAACCAACTTGTTAGTGATGTAAGTGAATACAATGTAGACCTCCTCATCCTGGAAAGCCTGTACCAGGAGGGAGCGTGTGCGGATCTAAGTATGGAACCAGAAGTATTAGACCTCTTAGATAGGAGCATCATACACACAGATTTCAAACCAAAATCATCATTTTTTTCCCCCACTGGGCCAAGGGGAACCATATTCCAACATTCTACGAAGTAGTACTAGATGACATCAAAAAGTTATGCCAAAAGTGCAACTCTAACAACAAATCATGTTATACCCCAAGCAATAACTGAAGAATCGAAAGCAGTTATTAAGAAATTGAACGACAAGGAGGATGTTATCATTAGACAAGCTGATAAAGGAGGGGGTCTGGTAATCCAGGACAGAGAGGCCTATCTGGCTGAGGCCTTGAGATTACTGGGGGACAACGCCACCTATGAAAAGCTACCTGGGGACCCCTTACCCGGATACATCACATCTCTAAAACAATTATTGGATGGAGCTAGGGAACAGAGTGTAATAACGAAGAATGAGTACCTTTTTTTGAATAAAGAACATCCACTCACCCCACATTTCTATCACATTCCTAAAATCCACAAAGATCAAACCAATCCCCCTGGTAGACCCATCATAGGTGGAATAGACAGCCTCACCAACAATTTTGGATGCTACATAGACCACTTTCTACAGGAAATAGTAGTACAACTCCCGTCCTATGTTAGAGACTCAGGACATATGCTAGAAATCCTGTCCTCTTTCGTATGGCACCCTCAGTATAGATGGCTGTCTTTAGACGTGTCGTCTTTTTACATGTCTATTGAGCACAAGTTTGGTTTAATGGCATCTATCGATGAGCAATCTGCACCCCTTACAAGTAAGTTTTCTGATCAATTCCATAGAATTCACCCTGACCCATAAATATTTCTCTTATCTGGGTGATTTCTACAGACAGGTTAGAGACACGGCTATGGGAGCTAGATTTTCCCCTAGCTACGCCAAACTATTTATTAGCTTTTGGGAGGATTGATCCATATGGAATTGAGATACATAGATGACATCTTGATCATATGGAATGGATCTGAGATTGAATTAGGCAACTTCCTTGAGTACTGCAATGCCAACCCTTTTGGTATATCCTTCACTCATGTTGCGGACAACAAAACACTTGTTTTTCTGGACCTTGAACTACAAGTAGACAGAGAGGGAAACATCCTTTCCAGGACCCACTTTAAATCAAGTGCGGGAAACTCTTATTTACATGTCAACAGCCATCACCACCCAAGATGTATTTATAATGTCTCGTTTGGGCAATTCTGCAGGCTGAGAAGAACCTGTTCAAGAAGAAATGACTACAAAGAACAAGGGACCATTCTCAAAAAGAAATTCCTGAAAAAGGGTATAAGGAAGGTCATGTGGAAAAAGCCTACATGGAATATTGGACACAATACAGTGAAGGTTCTCCATGAGGCATACATGGACAGTATGAAGCAATCAAGCAAAAGAAGAAAGCCAGATATTATAACAATATGGATACTATTAGATTTATTAGCAGATATAACACCGAGGTTGTCGTCATCCAACGCATTATTCAAAAATAATTGGAACATTCTCAAGCAAGACCTGGTTCTGAGTCAAACACTACCCCTTAGATCAGAAATTGTATTCAGAAAACCAAGGGACCTGAGAAGTTACATTGCTCCCAGTAAGGTCCGCAAGATACAGGGTGAGAGGAGGACTTATATGGGCCCCTGGTCGTCGATGTTTGACCAAAGAGGCAACTATAGATGTGGAGTGAGTAATTGCAGGACCTGTTTGTATATGTGGCATTGAAAGAAGGAGGTAACTGGAAGAGATGGCCACAACTACACAATAAAACAATTCATTAATTGTAGAACCTCCTGTTTGGTCTATATCATTATCTGCCCCTGCAGCCTCCTTTATGTGGAGCGCACTATACGCCCATTAAGAGTGAGGTTTGGTGAACAAAAGTGCAGCATTGTCAACAGTAAACAAGATGCCTGTCAGGGCTGGCCTCAGCCCTTCCTTCTCTGAGCTGGCCTCTCAGCTGTTCGCTAATTGCCAGCTCCCATCTCTCTCCACAGTTACCCAGCTGTTGTTGATTCTGCTTGTCAGTCCTGCCTACTTAAAGCCGTCCAGCTCACTTGATCTCTGCCTTCGCCTTTGTCAACATCACAGAGACTTTCTCCTGCGTTCCTGTTGAAGACTTGCTCGGCTGACGTTGCTTCTGTCTCCTGATCCTGCTTGCTGTACTACTACGTTTATCTCTGGCTCCCTGACATTTGCTTGACTGACTACCCGATCCAGTTACTGAACTCTGGCTTGTTTTGACTACACTTACTCTGTTTACCTTATTATTATTATTAAACAAGTGTGATTTAACGACTTCAATACCAGGCACTTAGACACCTTCCCGCCCAGGCCAATTTTCACCTTTCAGTGCTGTCGCAATTCGAATGCTACACTGTACCCAAACAAATTTTTTATCATTTTGTTTCCACAAATAGAGCTTTCTTTTGGTGGTATTTGATCACCTCTGCGGTTTTTATTTTTTGCGCAACAAATAAAAAAAGACCGAAATTTTTTTAAAAAAACAAGTTTTTCTTTGTTTCTGTTAAAATTTTTTGTAAATAAGTATGCTTTCTCCTTCAATGATGGGCACTGATATGGCTGCACTGATGGGCACTGATACGGCAGCACTGATGGGCACCGATGATGTGGCACCAATGAGGTGGCACTGATGAGGTGGCACTAACGTGCACTGATGATGGGCACTGATAGGCGGCACTGATGGGCACTGATAGGTGGCACTGATGGGCACTGATAGGTGGCACTGGTATGCGTCACTGATGGGCACTCATAGGTGGCACCGATGGGCACTCATAGACGGCACTGATGGGCACTCGTAGGTGGCATTGATTGGTACATATGGGTGGCACTGATGGGTACTTATGGGTGGCACTGATGTGTGGCACTGATTGGCACTGATAGGTGGGCGCTGATGGGCACAGATGGGCAGAGATGGGCACTGACAGGTGGCACCGATGGGCAATGACAGGTGGCACCGATGGGCAATGACAGGTGGCACTGATAAAACATTGCTGGGCAGATCTGGGCATTGCTGGGCAGATCAGTGACATAATGGTGCCAATCAGTGCCCATTTGTGGCAGAGATTGGCACAGATTGGGCACATGTGGATGGCCATGGGGTACATACCTGGCCATCCACGTTGCCCCTTGCCTGGTGGTCCTAGTGGCATCCCTGGTGGTCCAGTGTGGTGATCTGAGGGGGGGCTGCGCAGACCCCCCTGCCAGGAGAGCCGCCGATCGGCTCTCCTCTACTCGCGTCTGTCAGACGCGAGTGAGGAAGAGCCGATCAACG